>RJWM01019985.1:0-37974 GCA_004363535.1 Dasyprocta punctata | reverse complement strand
CCCCCCCCCGTCAGCAGCCTGCTGTCTCAGAGGTCTGGCTAAATTGATAGCAACCAAGGAATATCACCCAACTTTTGTTTTGTAGATTCGGCCAGGCCTCTGGTCAGCAACCCAAGCATCACTTTACAACGGGCAATGTAGCAAGTATGGGGGATTCTCTTCTGTCTTGTCTTCTATTATTAATAAAATAAAAAAAAAAATTAAAAAAAATTAAAAAAAAATTAAAAAATAAAAAATTCACAGCATTGATTCATTCACCAAATATTTATTAAGAACTCAGTGCATGCTTGATACCATGGAAGTGCTACATATGCAAAACTAATAAAAAAAAAGTTCTAGTGTCTACTAGTATCTTCCTTATGAGGAAGAAATACAAAAGAACATATACATAGATGATAATTCTGTGTTAGATCTTAAAAGGACATAGAGGAAAGGAAGAAGGACCACTGAGATAATTGGAGGGCTAAAAGAGATCTTAGGTTTTCCCAAAATGGGGTTTCTGAGGGACAAGTACAAATTCACCAGGTTAAGGAGGAGCTAAAAAGGAATCAAGTGGAGAGAAAACACACACAAAGGAACAAAGATATGCAGGAGTGCTGTGGTTTGCAGAACTCCAAATTGTTTAGGATGGCTATATAAACAACAGGAAATACACACAAAAAGAAGGAAAGGAGGCTTAAAAGATGCTTATCCTCCAATCTCATCTTTTTCTTTCCTTTAATAAACAAAAATACTCCAAGGGACTATATGTGAGAGGAGAAACAAAGTGGAGATAGTCTGGATCCCTGAATCATTTTATGGTTCACCCCATTAAGTCCCTTAAAAATAGGCCACATCAGGCCTGAGTTCCGGATCCAGTACTTTACAGAAAACACAGCATTTAGGATCAGATTCTCAGGTTTATGTCATGCATTTAGCATTACATCATGCTAAACAAAGAACTAAACTTTCAAGTCTCATCCATGAAATTAAGGATAATAAGATGAGTCCTTGAAACTACTTCTTGAGGTTGTTATGAGGAGTTGGTAAGATGTTACACAGTGCTTGGAAGTATTTTGAAAATTATTATTTGCATGTTACACCTTCTTTGTCATTATATATTTTAGAAAATATCATACTCATAGTAATAAAATTATTAATTATGTTCTGGTATATCAGCCTTGTAGCTTGGTCTCTACCCTGTGACTTTTTTCATAATTACATAAAAATATGCGCTCTGTGTAATAAATTCCAAAAATAAAGAACAGCAAAACAAAGATCATAATCCCTCATTTATTTCTATGTATGAATGCACTTAAATATATGAATTTTAAGCAAAATTTGGTCATGCTGTACATTCTGCTTTGTAACTAGCTTTTTACTCAATACATTGAATACCACTGTAAATGTCTGCATAAGTTTTACTCATGTACCATAATTTGTGTAATCAATCTCCTTTAGATAGAAAGTGCTATATAAATATAGATTTTGCCTAAACACTCTCGTGATTTTTTCCATTTCAGAGTTTTTATACCTTTCTTATGCTTATTTTCATTTATCCTTTTGCTTTATTCCTTGGCCAGAATCTTTGTATTTGAACTAAAAATTTTTTCTGAGGCTTTTCATTCTGTTATCATCTGATACAACATTTTAGTAATTGTGAAATTACTTAATCCATGAATTCTGTTACAAGCATCATTACCTCATCTGGTTTTATGCTACCTAGAAGTTCCCCTGTCTTTTACAGACATTCCTTTCTATTTTCCATCCAACCGAAATCTTGTTTCTGAATACAACCTAATTATTTTTCTCACTTGAATTCTTCTACCTTCTTCTCAAACATCAGTAGTAATTACTGATGTTATCATTTTCTCCTCATAAGGTTACATTTCTCTCCTAATATTTTCACTGGGGTGAATATATATCTTTCAAAATAATAACTATGTTCTGTTTTGAGCCATCTCAAGTCAATATGTGAAGTGCTATAATAAAGATACAGCTGAGCATAATAATCTTTTAAAAAGGAAACTGATTAATCTACATCTTACGAGGATGTTTGGGAATCAGATTAAAAAGTAGAGGAAGTAATACTTTGATTCTTGGATGATAAAATGTCTGTCAGATAATGAAGGAAGGAAGATGATAGAAATTGGTGGGTACAATTGTGATAGGAAAACTAATAGCATAATAGATCAAGGGAAAGAAAGGGTTCATGGTATGCAACGTGAATGTGACTATTGTCCATAAAGACATAGTCAGGCCTTCTGTTCTATAAGGAGGAATTGAGACTCCATGGACATAAAATACGTAGTCGCAAAGAAGGAGAGTAGTATGATCCTTTGGTAAAGTGGTAGAACATGGAGCGTATAAATTCAGTTTTAGGGTAATGAAAACTGATCAGAACCTGAAAGAACAAAGGAAGGTTGATAAGCATGAAAATGAGCGGGTAGACCGGACACACATATGATTTAGAAGCAAGAGAAATTAGTGTCCGTGAATGCTGGGAGATTTGGGGCACAAGTGTTCTAGGCAGACTCCAAGACTTTTTGGCTCTCATCTCAAGAAGGATGGAGGGATGTTAGATTAAAACGAGTGCCTCTAAAAAAGAAAAAAGGTACAAAAAGAGATGTGTCTCTGCAACAAACAACTTTCTAAAGATAAAGTAAGATGTAGGAATTCAGCACTGATGAAAGACATCTTTGTCATGAAATTTCTTTCAATCTCAAATTGCCACAATGTCCAAATTTAGGGACATAAAAATCTATAATGAAAAATATAGTGTCTGCATACTAAGCATTCAATGAATATTTGGTGTGAGTGGAAAAAAGGAATGAATGAATAAATATAAAGGAACAGAAAAATATGACCAAATTAAAGAATTTCTCTGTAAAATTCATTTTATTCAAAGTAGTTACTGAGTGGTGCCTTGAAAATCGGCGTATCAATAAAGAATGTTAAAAGGAAAACGTAAGAAGTTAAGGCCTCTCAGAGAAGTCAGTGCCTTTTTATTCCTTAGTGAAATCCTCATTTCAATTTTCTTAAAAGCTTCAAAATGAAAAAGAGTTGATTCACTTAGATGCATTTCTGAACGTTGATGCACCTCTATGAAACCTGTTCAGCATTTCCAATTTCATTTTAAAGAACATTCTTATAATTTTCTTTGCTATTCTTATCTCCACACTTAGATTTTAACATCTTTCTACCACACTTCACACAGAAGCAAAAAGAAAAATAAATATATAAAATATGCAGAGACAGTATCAATGGCTTCACTGATGCCAGCACACAGAGCAAATAAAGCCGAGTGAGAGCTTGAGATGGCAAATGACAGCGATGCTACTGGCCAGTGTGAGAGGATGCCAATGTACTAGACTTAAGGGAAAACCTGCAGCTGTGGAAAACGTGACTGTACAGAGTATATTACATTCCAAAAACAAACTAGCTAAAGTGAAAACAATGAGGAAACAGACTCAGGACAGTAGAAAGAGGTTAAGAACACTTTTAATATGCAAGATTAAAATGCAATATTCCACAGGGATACTGAAATTGTATTCAATATTCATCAAGTTCATCTTGCAAATTTATCTATTGATTGATCTATTTATTTGTCTCTTGCACTTTTAAAACAGTACTGCTACTTATCGATTCATTTGCTCACTTACTCAAAGTAGTTCATTCACTCCATATTATGGACAGAGTCATATGACTGTAAGTCAATGAGAGTAGGTTCTCTACAGACTATAGGGACATTACATTCTGTCAACTGGGCCCAGCCTGCTTACTGATTCCTGTGATACTTCTCTCTCCAACTAGCTTTTGGCTAATTCTTGTCAAGCCTGCCATGCCCCTATTCCCAGACTGAATTTATTGTTTGAAAAAAACTAGCCTATATGAATGGTGATTTTTTTTTTTTTTTTTTTTGAGAAAGGGGTCAATATGTAGTTCAGGCTGTCCTTTAACTTACTGTGTAGCCCAGGCTGGCCTCAAACTCCTGGCAATCTACCTGCTTTAGCCTTCCAAGTGCTGGTATTATAAGCATGTGCGACCATGCCAAGTACAAGAATGGCAATTTAAAGTTGTCCATTGTCTCTCTTTGAAAAGGATAGCTCTAAATTCTGAAATAATGTCATCTTTACTTTTCTTAATATTGAAATTCCTTTTCTCTGATTAAATTGGCAAGTTATACTAGCTATGAATTATTTTTTCACTCATTGATTTATAAATCTGAAAGTCTAAGAAATAATCAATAAATTTTAGATACCTAGGATTTTACTCCAGGCTATGTGACACTATTTATGCTCATCATATAGAGACTCTAGTTTGTAGTTCCTCTGGCATACTACATACTGTCTCAACTGCCAGTGTCTCTTCATAGCCTGCAATTTTTGAAAACACAAAGTCCTAAAAGTTCTTACAGATTTCAAAGCAATGACTGAATACTGCATTTTTAAAAATAATTTCAAATTTCAATAGTTAACTGAATGACTAACATAAGCAAACCAATTATGACTGAGATGTCCAATAATGTGGATAACTAACACAGATACCATATTGCATCAAAGAAGCCAGACACCAGAGGACTCATTGTATGTTGCTATCTATATGAAGTTCAAGCAAAGGCAAACCCAATTTACCTAGAATGAGAGAAATCAGAATAATGGTGATCTTTTAAAGAAGAGTATTGACTGTCAAAGTGAGTAAGTCTGCTGGGGCACTGAAAGGGACCTGTGGCGATATTCTTGTTCTGAGTCATGGTTAAACTTATGTATAGATTGTGAATTCAGAGTCTACTTGAGTATATTTCCATAGTCTTTCACTAAAGAATATACCTTAGAAAATTACTAGCAATATATTTTTTTTCTTCTTACCATTAAGTTTTTTTTACTTATTTACAGTGTGGTAGTTTACAATAATAAGTAAGCTTTAAAGAACACTTACTGAGTTTAAAAAATACAAATTGCCAAACCATTGCTATCTTCTGCAACTATTGAAAACTATTAGAGAACGTCAAAATCTCCAATATCTATTTTAAGACCAAAAGAAAAAACAGGACAGACCTGGCATTTCCAAGCTTAATGCCATGTAGAATAACTCTTACCAGAAAATAAAATGAACAGAATTAAGAAATAAATTCTCTTTGTTTTTGTTTTGTTTTTCAGTACTGGGGACTGAACTCAGGGGCACTGTACCTCTGAGGTATTTCCACGCTACTCTATTTATTCTTTCTCTTGACACAGGTTCTTGCTAAGATGCTCAGGCTGTCCTGGGACTTGTGATCCCTCTTCCTTGGCTCCTGAGTAGGTATGATTACAGACATGGGCCAAGATGTTTCCACCTCTGTTTTTCCATGTAACTTGCTGTTCTCACTTGTTATTGTTTCAAAGAACTTTTGGGTTGGTTTCTTCTGGGGCTTTGTTTGTTAGTTTTAAGCTACAAAAAGGAAAATGAGAAGGAGTTGTTGACCATGATATAGAAACTACTTCACTTGCAGTAGCACACACTGCTATGGTTCGGATGCTGTTTCCCTTCCAAGGAGGTTACACGTTAAAACCTTGCTTCCAGCATGGAGATGTGAGAGGTGGCAGACTGTTGAAAAGATTAGCCTAGAGCAGTGGTGGCGAACCTATGGCATGCATGCTGCAATGGGCTGTGTGTATCATTGAAAGCTCTAAAAGGTTCATCATCACCGCCCTAGAGGGAGGTCACTAGAAGCACTGCCTTTGGAAGGAATTAAGCTAGTTCTCATGGGATGCTAGTTAGTTCCTTCAAAAGGGGATCATTACAAAAAGCAAGATTAGTCACTTTCCTATCTTGCCATGTTAGCTCTCCCTCTTGTATGTGTTCTTACCACTGTGATACAATCTGCCCTGAGCTCCTTAGCAGAGCAAAGCTAACAGTATCATCACGCCCTTGAATTTCCTCTTGTACATTACCTAGACTCAGATATTTCGCTGTACCAACAGAAAACACACACACATAAGTGGCAGACGTCCAAATGACAATGAATGTAATAAAACTAAAAATGGTATTATGCAAAAGTTAGAGTAACAAAGTCTGCAAAGCAAAAAATAAGAGATCAAAATAAATAGAAGTATGTATGTGTTCACAAGATCTGAAGGGCAAAGAAATGGTAAAATAATTTTCCAAATTATACAGAGAAATAATGCATAGCCAATACCTGAAGGAATATTAGTCATTAAAGGTAGACACTGTCGTTTTTCTTTTAGGTATGCCTATGTTATTTTTGATACCAAATTACATTACCAATTTAGATTTAAAAATAAGATATAAATGGGCCTGTGGCTAGACATAAACATATTTCACTGAATGCTGAATAAGCATATTTTGTCTGCTGCAGTCCCAAAGAAAAGTACATGTTCAGAATGTACAAAAAGAAGTGCAAGAAGTACTGTATTTGGCACTGAAACAAACCTCATAAGCAAACTTCCATTAATGCTAATTGGTAATGATAACATTTAATGAATAAAGTTAAAAAAGCAAACATCAAACAATCAGCTTAAATTTATGTCAAAACATAGCAGTAAAGTCATGGTGATTTTAAATGTATTGGTTGTGCAGCTTTTTATCTTATTTTAACATTATAGCCCAAAAAAGGCAGCTTTCTTTTTGCCTTAAGAGTCACTGAAAGATTTAAGTTATATTTGTGTGTACCAGTTTCTGGCATAGGTGAAAAAGACAAAATGCAAAAACAGGTGCAGAGAAAAAAATGAAGAACAGAACAATAAAGGGAAGTATAAGGTGAAGAGGAGTGGCGTTTCTCTAATATCGACTCCAGATATACTCATGACATGAGTTTCCCTCTAAGCCGTATGTTGGGAAGTCAGTCAGTGATAAAATGATACAGAAGCCAATGAAAATTACCAACATTAATATGAACTGTGAAGAAGTAACACCAATGATCAAGACCAGAAGAAATACGTCCATCAGAGCTCTGAACCTACACAGTATATTGGAAAGACCAACAGTAATAGATGTAAAGAATATACCCCTGACAGTTCAGAATCCAGTTTACTGCAACTTGAATTTGGCTCCTGATTAAGAATATCCTGGAAGCATAATATCTCCCAATGAAAGCTTTCCCCTTTCTCTTGCCTTCTTCATTAGAAAATTCTTATTATTTAGCACTAATTCTCACTATGTAGACTTGAATCTCTTTAACATTCAATTAGTTCTGGCCAGAGTTAAGAAGCAAAAAAGTACAAAAACTGCTTTACTTCTTTTAAGTGACAGACTTTTATATAATAGAAAAAAGACACCAAATCTTCCATTCTTCACTATTCCAATTTTTCTTATCATTTTTCATAAGGGATGATTTATGTTTTCTAAATAAACTGGCAGAAAATTACATTGTTGAAATACACATATGTAAGTGGTTGCAGCCTTGATTGGCTCTCCATTACTCTCAGGAATATGTTATGTGCACTCAATGTTTAGTCATATATCATACAACATAATTTGAAAATACTAAATTGAAAAAACTCAGAATAAAAATTTGCTTAATTTGTCAAAGTTAGTTTAAAGATTAAGGACAATAAACTTTTGTAATATAAATTCAAAAATAGTAACTGAAATGCGGTGTTTAGAATCTACTCAACCTAGCACAGACCTTGTAGGTCAGACGCTCTAAAAGCACAATATTCTTTCATAATCCTGAGGACAAGAAAAAAATTCCATTGTGTTTCATAAAAATGCAAAAAAGTGGCCACATTTCCTTCGATCCATGAATAATGTATGATCCACAATGTTATTTGCTAGACTGTCTAATCACCAACATCTTTCAAAATGTCTATATAAGCTTTAGCTCATTAAGAACAAACATGAATCTGTATAAAAATATCACATACCTGTGAAGACTCAGAATAATACTCTGCAAAATATCAATGCACACATCAAACTGACATAGGTGAGACAACTTTTCTGTATTTGCCAAAGATAAAAATATTGAGAAAAGAAATATGGAAGAATTACCTCAACTTCAGACATTGGTTTTTAATCTGAAATTCAAACTAAATTTTTCTTTCAAAGCAAACAACACACACACACACACACACACACACACACACACACAATTTAAAGAAATTACCCAGAGGCTATTATATACTTTCTACATAAAAGTGAAAAAAATCCAGGAGTAATTTGAGTGAGAAGCTAAAATAAGAAAGACTGAAAAGCTGGATTTCTTCTATTAGAAAACATTTATAATCTTAGAATCTCCCATAATTTGTAGCCGGGCATGGTGGCGCTCGCCTTTAATCCCAGCACTCGGGAGGCTGAGGTAGGAGGAGCATTGTGAGTTCAAGGCCGGCTTGGGCTGCAACGCAAGTGCAAGGCCGGCCTGAGCTACACAGTGCGACTCTGCCTCAAAAAACCAGGGCTGGGAGTTTGGCTCAGCGGCTTACGTGCCTATCAGGCAGGCGTGAGGTTGTGAGTTCAATCCCCGGTGCCGCAAAAAAAAAAAAAAAAAGAATCTCTCCCATAATTTATGAAAAAAAGAGGCAAAGATTACTTTAGTCAAGCATAAACTTTCAGTGTAGTAAGAAGAGAAAGAAAATGTAAAAAGGAAAAAAATCTCAGTTTCTCATAAACAATTAGGAAAAACAAAATACTGTAGAATTGTAAGTTACAAAAAGTAGTATAGGATCAAAGATGTTAAAATGCAAATTTATAAAATCACGTTTATAATTCTATATTTATTTATCATATATTCTTCTTAGTTATTTTCAAGAGAAGGAAAAAGATACAAAAAGAAGTTAACATGTGCAGTAGTCCCTTTACTGTGTCTTCAATTTCCATGGTTTCAGTTATGCATAGTCAACAGCACTCTATAAATATTAAATGAAAAATTCCAGAAATAAATTTATATTCTAACGGTACTGTTGCTTTTATTTATTTTTTGTATTGTTTTTCTTATGTTGGCTATTGAACCCAGGGCCTTGCATGTGTTAAGCAAGTGTTTGACCACTGAGTTACATTCCTAGTTCTAGTCATTCTATTTTATTATTAGTTACTGTTAATCACTATGCTTAATTTATAGATTAAATTTTATCATAAGTATGTATGTACATATAGAAAAGAAGTATATATAGCATTAGGTGCTGTTGGGTTTTAAGTTTCTACTGACATACTTGGAACATGAACCTATAGATAGTGGGTGACTACTGTACAACTGTTAGGTCTAAAGGACTGATCTATTTCAACGACATTACTAAAAATGAAGTTATTTTTCTTTATGTTTTTATTCATATCAGATGACCAGTAAAATATTTATTAGTACCTCTGCAATTTATTTTTTAAAGAAAATATTTATTTTGTATCTCATTTATATAGAACATATAACTGAACCACTATTCCACACCTTCACTGTAGAAGTAGTGTTAAGAAAAGAACTGAGCTGCCTGGCAAGCTCAAGGTTCTGAGTTTCATTCCCAGTAGCAAAAAAAAAAAAAAAAAAAAAAAAAAAAAAAAAAAAAAAAAAAAAAAAAAAAAAAAAAAAAAAAAAAAAAAAAAAAAAAAAAAAAAAAAAAAAAAAAAAAAAAAAAAAAAAAAAAAAGGAAAGAAGAGAAAAGAAAAGAAAAGGAACTGAGAAAGAAAATGTCATGGGCAAAAAATCCACAATGTTATAGAAATATAGATTGGAAATGCTGAAAACCTAAAATGGTCTTACCACATTCATTTATTCATAATAAGAGTGCTAAAAATTTGCAAAGACCTTTTCTACTAGACCAAGTTTAGACTAATGTATTAATTTGTAAGTATAAACTTTCCCAGAATTATTCTCCATAATAAATTCTGGTAATTTGTTGGAAAATCTTATTACAAAAAATAAAAAACAGAAATAAACCAGGCCCTCTGCAAAACATTCCAATAAACCAATTATTTTTTAAAAGAAAAAATTACATAATTTAGCTACAACTATCCTTCAAAAGCCCTCATCTATCTGAACTACCAAAAAGGATAAGTCCTTAATAACATCTCAATAGACTAATCTTACAGTAACATTTTTCTAGTATCATTGGATAATACTATCAAAGTGGGCTATATTCAATTACATATTCCATTTCTTGATACAACTGTTCAATTGTTGGGAGGGATGGAGCATTTTCATCACATAAAACACAGAAGTAAAGATGACTTAACTAAAAACAGCAGTTCCTGAGTACCTCAAATCCAACACAGTGAAGTCTTTCAAAATAATTTCTCCTGACATCCTGTATTGTCAGGCTTTGTCTCTTTTCCCATCTTTACAATCAATGGAATTTTCAGATATAGTCCCAAAACTTCTTGTAAATCTAAATAAAATGCCCTCCTTGTTTGTGCAAAATGAAGCCAAATTTTATGTTGACTATCCTGAATAAAATATCCTTCAACATGCACTCCTGCAGTACATATCTGTCTTTCTCCTGTCCTTTGAACATATTCCTCTCCTTCCTTTTCATGTAACATTTGCTCTAGCCAGGTCATTCTCTTCTATATATACATATAGCTTTTTCTATCACTTCATTTACAGGTCCAATCAAATGCCATTCTCTCAAAAAGACCTTTCCATTCATTGTATCCAAAACAGTGTCCTCACATGCACCGCCAGTCACTATCAAATTCCTGACTCTTCTTTGTTGTTCTTCATAAAACTATCACTTCTAATCATTATTACCTGATACCATTTTCCATATGAACTAGTTTACTGATTTATTGCTTGACTCCTCCACTAAACTCCATGAGGTCAGAGACTTGTTAATTACTAGATCAAGAGTAGGCATGAAGTAAGCACTAAGTGAATTTTGTTAAATAGATGAACAAATGAATTTTCCTTTTGCTTAATTCTAACAGTAAATTTTATATGCCTTTTATCTTTTATATGTTGGTGTTGGGAACATGTGATACTGTATGCAGTATAAGAAGACAGAGGCATAAAAGTTAATTATTAGTTTTGTTTTTATTTGTAATACATTCATCTTGGGGAACTGGTATATGTGGATTATGGAGCAATCAAAGTCTAGAGCAATAAAAGTTTCCAAAAGCAATTATGCCAGTAACATGGGAACTGGCAGTTTTTGGAAACTTTTATTGCTCCAGGACTGGTTTCAGCTTCTTCCTGTTCTCCAAACTCAAGGTATTTCAAAGCATTTTCATGGCCAGGTCATGTGGTACTTTGAAATGGTTCCCTACACTGTTGAAAATTTAGAATTTATTTTTCTCTACATATTATACAATATAATTACTTTCTTTTTTATTGCTGTTTGTCCTAAGTAAAGCATACCAATCAGAAGAGATACTAGCACATCATCAAAAGCCCAAGGTGCCAAGAGTTTTATCTCCACAAATGAGTATTTAGATGCTAGCACTCTTCGCTGCCCAAGAAACACCTCATTTTTTGCTCTGTCTAGGACTGGAAACCTGATGTTAATGAAGTGTGACTAACAGTGAAAATGTTCACAGTCTAGATGTTTAGTGTTTGAATTGTGTTCAATATAATGTGCATATGTTAGTAACATTTTTGTAACTTTAAATGCCCTCAGTACGTTCCCAGCCTTTTTCCTCAGCAAAGTGACCCCAAGGGTGCACATATCAATTCTTTAACTGTCTCATAAGAACCCTGCAAATATGAAAGTGCTCATTATCCTAAGGAGCCAAATGCTCTTAAAAACTAGTAAAAGCAAAGAACCAAAAGAAACAATGTTACATTTGGCACTTGAACTTTTAAACCTAGAGGCCTTTTGATTCCCCAAATAATATTAAAAAATAATTTCCCAGTCACCAAATCAAAAAAAATTAAAAGGTAGAAAGCAATGTCTTTGCTTCACGTATCAGAAAAAGTAAGACTCACAGTCATTTAGGAACTTCAAAAATTAGAAACTGCTCACTTCTAACTGCCCCACAAGTCAATTTCACTTACTACATTAATTCTCAAGTTTGTTCTAATTATGAATATATAAATGTATATAGGTTTTTTTTCTTCCCAGAGAGTAACTGAGGATAAATGAGTCAAAAGCCTAAGCCCAGATCCAATAAAACTGGTATCTTTGGGAGAAAAAAAAAAGGAAGAGCTATCAGACAGTTCTGTCTCGCTCTATATACACAGAAAAACAGTCACGTGAGGACACAGTGAAAAGGCTCCCTTGGGTACTGTGTATCCTTATTTTTGGCTCTTGTCCTAACTAACAAGGACTTGGAATTTTGTTTCTAAGGCAGTGATGGACTACATTAAATCACTTCACCATTCTTTGATGAGTTCACCTGTATAATGGAGACCTCTGCAGTTATGAAGTGGTAGATACAAAACCATCGAGGACTTGGTTTTGTTTTCATTTGGCAAGAGCCCCACCAACATACCTTTTGGCCCAAGGGGCTGGGGGAGGTGTCAGGGTGTCTGCATATTTTAGATGCTCCCAGCATTTAGATTTTTAAAGAAATAACTTTCGTTCTCACCTATTTCTTACTATATGGAGAACTGTACTAACAAACTGAAGGCACAGTATGTTATCAGATTTTAGAATTTAAGATAACAAAGAATAATGAGAAGTTAATGGAAAAACAAAGGGAAAATAAATTATCAATTCCTGCCTCACAATTCCCACAAAGAGCAGTCACAAAATAACTTTATACTTCCTGAAATAACATCACATATTAATTGTAATAAAAAGTATAAATCTGCTTTAAACTGTGATTGATACTTCAATAAAATGTATTTCATTGTCAAACATATTTATATTCATATTCTGGTTAATTACTATAATAAAATTATTTAAAAGTAGTACTTTTTTGGAAAGCTACCTAAATGTATATTAGATGGATATACAGAAAAGAATGAAAATATGCCATTCGAATTTCAGCATTCATGCAGCTTCTTCTGTTCTCCAAAATGAAGACCCATTAAATAAATTTCATTTATCAGAATAAATCTACCCACTTTTTTTGAGGGTTTCCATAGAAAACTAAAAAACAGCACAGATGTTGATGGGCAAAAGAGGCACTAGACTTACTTAAGGCAAAGTATGTTAAAACACTAGATCTGTAGTTTAGGTAAAGTATTTTAGAATTTACCTCAGCATGTCTAGCAACCTATTTGTTTCAGCCTGTTTTGTTCATTTAGATCCACAGGCCAAAAAAAAACAAAAAACAAAAGAAAAATTGATTATATGACCTCTTATCATCACAAGTGTTCATTAAGGGTTTAACTGCATGCAGTGTCTTGGTAGACTAAGGATAAAGCAAGCCAGCTAACACTATCCTCCATCTTTTTAAGAAAAGAGATTGGCCAGAAAGAAAACAGTAAGGAAAACCATTAAATAAACAAGTAAAGGGGCTGCCAGAGTTAACGGGGAATGAACAAACTGGAAGTCAGTACATTTGCTTGCAACATCTTATGAAATTGCCTAGTGAGACTGCAGGGGTTATGAGGGTAGTACAAAAATAAGTTTGCATGATTACCAAAACTGAGGACCTTGTAGAATAATTTAATGTGAGGACACTAGAGATGACTCCTGGGAATATATAAAACTATGTAACCAGAATCTGTTCTGTAGTGGTCTCAGAAGAGTGATTCAGTTTTCAATATAGAAAACCCTGTAGGCTAAAAAGAATGCACTGCCAGCTGAACAAAAATTATGAAAAGAGTTGTTTGAATAAATGAAGTATAGAAAGTCATATGCAGAGTTTCAGAAAGTCAGAGTGCCAGTGATGGTAGACATAGGGGAAAAGTAGCAAAAGAAAATGCTTCTCCCTTCTATTTTAAAAAAAAACATATAATATATATAAAGAGAAAGGAAGTAACGAAATATGCTTCAACAGGTATTGTGATAAAGTCAATTTGTGATAAGTTCTTTCTGAAGTTACCTTTTATTATGTTGAAGTTATCAATAAAGAAAAATTGCTATAATCAATTAGAAAATGTTTGACAAATTAACATGGGAAAATAATGAGTCGCTTGATCCAAGTGAAACACATCCAAGAACAGCGTTAGGAGGAAGGTTACTAGGCAGTCAGACGGGGCTAGGTCCTCAAAGGAGACTGTGCAGAAGGCCAGATACCTCGCAACTTTGGAGGAGACAGACACCACCCACTGTGGGCCAGGCTTCCAGACAAAGGATCAAACAAATACACTCACATCCTAAGGACTGATACTCTAAATAGGTCTCTATCACCCTGAAAAAGCCAGGAGTCACCATCCCAACCCACTAAGGGAGAAGTCACTGCTATTTAAGCATGCTCACTTGCTATGTGACTCACTTCCCCATTTTTCCCCAATTTAATCAAATTTACTTGAGCAATTAATCTTATTGGCCATAGTTCTGTCCCACCTTATGCCCACCTTGAGAGTTTCCAGGTTTTCCCCACCTTGGACCCTTCTCACCTCGCAGTGTTGATCTATAAAATCCCTAGAAAAGATGGTGACTTTGGCAACCCCCTCAGGACCCCTTCTGTCTCTCAGACAGAAGCTTTCTTTCTCGCAATAAATATATTCTGCTCTTAACCTCTGTTGTTCCTAAAATTCATTCCTCTATTTTAGAGAACGTGAACTCATACCAGACATACAGTAGGTTGCGAGTTTCCTTCCCCTATGTCACTGCTAGGTACTTGATATGTAATTTCACACACAAAAAAAATAACTGATTTCGGGAGAGGATGTACTAAACTGTATTCTCCCATAAAGTATAAGAGATTCCACTGATTAACATACTTTCCAATATCTGGTGTTCTCAGGCACCTAATTTTATCAACTATGCAGCCACTAAGTGTGTACCTGTATACAAGAACATAGTCTTTTTCTTTAGTTTTCTTACGACCTTCACATGGAATCAGAGTCCAAAAAATAATTGATGTGCAAAACTCAACAGAAAGAGCCTAGACTGGAACCAAGATGCCTTGTTGTTTTTATTTTAAACTTCAAATCTTCTACTTCCTTTTTTTCTATACTCCCAGTTTCCTACATTGTCTCTCACACTATGCCATACTGTCTTTTAAATAACAAAATGCTAAGAAACAGTCTTTGAACTAGCTTTGGGACTAGCATGGGATAAAAGTAGTGAGTATTCCAAAGGATGGAAGACATATCTACATAATTTTATGTTATCAATCTTGCACAATAAGAAGTGTTTCTAAATCACACTCCATAATTAACTTAGAGAAGGAAAAATACATCAAAAATATGTTATTAACACGTGGAATATGAGTAACTGAATTACTAAAAGACAAATGAGAAATTTTAAATGATAATAGAAACAATAACATATACTATCATGATAATACAAATTGATTCTTACCATTTCAAGAATTCAATTCCTAAACTTAGGGAATAATAAACACAACAATGCTTAAATAGAAAAACTTTAAAAAATTTAAATCTATAAAACCTTAGTAATTTCAAGATCCACAGCACATTATGAGTTTTCACCTGAAACTGTTTAATGAGTTTGAGACAAAGTTGTAATTTGTATCAACGGGCTAATTTACAGTTTAAAATGGTCACCTGCTTATCACAGAATTAACTTTGCATACTGCATAATATTCTTGTTACTTCCATTGAAACACAAAGAATGAATGACAAACTATATCATGTAAAAAAATTCTCTGCTTCTAATCAATAAGAAATTAAAATTATAAATGAAAGTAGAGACCAAATAAGTAAAATGAGTAGGAGTATTAACAAGGTTTAAAACAACCCTTTAGCAAACCAGCATACTACATATTATGCTTTTAAAAAGTCAAGAACTATAATACATTAAATTACCAGTCTTCTATATGAAATGTAACCTAAGTGTGAAATAAGTACCCAAATACACTTTTCTCTTTCATATTAATAAAAATCTTTTATACAAAAAAGTCTCTTGGGGCCAGGGATATACCTCAGTGGCACAGCACTTGTCTGGCAAGCACAAGGTCATGTGTTTGATTCCTGGCAGCAAAAAACAAAAACAGTCTCTTGAAAAGTGCTTGACAACACTTCTAAATAACCCACATTGGGTTTTTTCTATACTTGAAACAAATGCAAGCAGAAGGATTCCAACTATAGCAGTGGTGGCAAGCCTATAGCATGAGTGCCACAGGGGGCTGAAAGTTCTAAAAGGTCCACCATCACTGATTCATAGTAAAAGACAGCAGTAAATTATAACATACTACCTAGGTTAAGTGATGACTACAATGATTAAAGTATTTTTCCATTTTTTCTGACAATTAACAATGCTAAAAGTGGAAATCAACTGTAATTACATAATGAATACCAAAGTAATTAGCAAAGAAAACTGATATATATGAACAGTGCTATTTAATGCAGAAATTCAATGTTATAATTTATCTACTACATAGTATACATAGGTAATATTAACTAAATCAAGAAAATCAGTCTTAAAAACCAATATTACATCTCTTAATATCATGATTCTCAAATCAATTTCCTTGCTGCAAACATCTGTCAAAACAGATTTTTTTTCTAAAGAGTAAAAACACTTCTTCAAAACTTTATTATTATGGAAGTATGATTTTTTTATTTTAACCCATGTATTTGTATTTTTATCTTTAAAAGCAATTAGAGAAATTCAAATAATGTCTATATAAATAACAGACTTGAATTTAACCAGTCATAATGGTAGCAATTTGCTAAATCTTATTTAATGCAAAGGTGGAAAAATTTAAGTTAAACTGCTAAATGTTTTGGAAAAGTACACATAGCATTATCTCTGGCTAATTCAGTACCTTTTGTTTAACTGCTATTCCAAATGCCTCAAATTTTGCAGAAGTTATTTTAGGAAGCTGAGATGTTATTCTGAGAAACAATCAAACATAGTGAATTCACAGTTTCTGTTCCATTAAATGAAAATACAGCAAAATGTATAATAGCTCTTGTGATGATTAAGCTTAATTGTCAACTTCACTAGATTAAGAGACTCCTGGAGAGGCAATTGAATCATGAGGGTGCCTATCTCAATGTGCTGGTAGGAAGTGAGCCCCAGGTGGAGGTAGGTCACAGGGAGTAGGGCTGTGCCTTTGAAAGGCATACATCTTGCTAGCACTCTCCCACTGTGCTTGACCTACCACACCATTCTGCCATGATGTTCCCAACTTGAAGTTAGCCGACCATGGACTGAATCCTCTGAAACTATGAGCCAAATAACATGTCTCTTCCTTTAAATTATGGGTGTTATCAGGTAACACAAAAGTTGAACAATATAGATCTTTACAGAGCACACACAATTAATACCACATTCAATATCTGAATCTTAAAAGTTGCTTTTAAAATTGTGTGTGTGTATA
This sequence comes from Dasyprocta punctata, assembly GCA_004363535.1. Lineage (NCBI taxonomy): Eukaryota > Metazoa > Chordata > Mammalia > Rodentia > Dasyproctidae > Dasyprocta > Dasyprocta punctata. The sequence continues at coordinate 20,727 of RJWM01019985.1, read as the reverse complement.
TATATGATAAATAAATAGGAAGTACAAAGATGTACAAACAATTCCCCAAATTACTTTTTTCCATTGTATTGAAAATATTTTAATATATATGCTGATTTGTTTCATTTATGCTACCAGTTTTTCTTAATTCATTGAAAAGAATGTTTGGGGTTATTATCTATTTCTTTTTTATAAGAGAAATTTTTTTGTCTATGTCTTCTACTCCGACTAACTGCACTGAAGATAATGACACACATAACTATTGTTACACTCATTATTTTCTTTTGAAATTTTGCTATTATAAAGTAAAAAAATTATTTAAAAAAATAATGCCAGGCAAATGAATCATAGTTTACCAACTTCTAAAACAGATCAAAGAAAGGAAAGGAAGGAAGAGGAGAAGCAGAGAAGAACAGGACCTGCGAGTAGGAAAGAAAGAAAATAACCAAGTATTTAAGAATTATTACTCCTGAAAACAAGTAGCTATTGATGAGGTTGATGTTTTCTGTTCTACTGACCAACTTTGTGAGGCCCTAAAAAAAGAACAAAGTGTTTTTACATTTTTTTTTTGTTCTTTTGTATGACCTGTTTCAATGCTGACTGAACTATATGCAGCAGCATTGGTAGATTAGCATAAATAATGAAAATACTGATCTTCAGAAAGTACATCAAGGAGCCTGAATTACCTTAGTAATGGGTGAAATATGACAGTAATGTTTCTGGCTCCAGGTTTGCAGACAAATTTTGTTCCTCCACCTTCAATTAAGTTGTCATCAGGACCCCCTTGAAGAAAAAAGAAAAATTTAGCTTATTGGAACTTTTTACAGATAAATAAACCAAGCCTATCTACATGACTGCTATACTGTCATAATGATGATCTTTGGAAACAAATTATCTTCCATATCTAAAAATTATTTTGAATAGTTTGATCCAGTCTTCCCCACTTGATTAAACTATAGATTACAATATTTACCTGGGAGTGAGAAAAAGAAAAGAAACCAAATATGACTAAACCCAACAGTACAAGTTTATAAAACTCAACAAATATTACAATTTTAATCTCTAGTCACCAGTCTCTGATTCGGACAGCAGATAACATGAAACTTTAAAGAGAAAGAAGTGCCATTCAAAGTTGTTCCAGGTTGTAAAGACTGGAGCAGAGACTCACACATCTAACTGAGCATATATCATCAAATTTGAGAATCCACTCACTGTTAGATGCACTATTATTTTATGCACCACTAGAAAAAAAATCCTCTTAACTGAACTGTACAATGCTCTTTAAAAATCTTTATCTTTTTTTTCCCTTTTTTAACATCAAGGACATTTATTAGAAAAGAAGAAAGTTATGAAATACTCTCATTTCTTTCCTTAAAAAACTAGAAATAAAAGACAGACTAAAACCAAGAACAAATAGAAGAAAATAATAAAGATCAGAAAACACAATCCTTTATGAAAATGCCAACATCATTTTTCATAAAAATTGGCATTTTGATTCTTATATTTCTGTAGAAATACAAAAGACTCAGAATAGTCTAAATAACTTTGATTAAGGTACAAAATTAGAGCTCTAATCCTCCCCAATTCCAAGACATCACAAAGTTACACCAATCATGACAAAACAGTATTGATATCAAGATAAACAAACCACCAAGGTACCAATATGAGGTCCCAAAATAGATACCCACATAGCAGACAATTGATTTCTGGCAAAGATGCAAAAGCAATTAAGTGGAGAAAGAACTGTACCTTCAATAAATATACTAGAACAACTGGATATCCACATGCAAAAAAACCCCAAACCTTATAGACATCAAAAGTTTCTTAACACATTCAAAAGTCAACTCAAAATGCTCACAGTGGGTTGGTCAGAGTAAAGGCAGGTGTGACCTAATTCATTGCTTTGGCTGAGGTCATTCTTTCTGGGACACAAAGACTGGGACAAGGTGTAGAAGGGAATGCAGAACCTACAGAGGTGTTCAGTGAAGGGAGGCATTGAATTCACTTCTGAACAGGCCATGTGGATGACAAAAGAGGCCAGTGTGCTTTTTTTTTTTTTTTTTACTATTTTAACTTTTTAATATACATATACATAAACATATACATAATTTTTCTTTCAGCTTGTCATACTATAAAAATCTATTTTTTCAGACAGGGAAGGCTTTTGGGCTTTCTCAATAAACAGGCTTACCATACATCCCTGACACACAGTTAGTAAGGAAACACAAGAAATATAAACTTATCATGCCACACTTAAAAGTTTATCACCATCCAGCTCTTCTGAATGACTGATTCAGAGCTGTCAATGTTCTTGTTTTCTGAACTGTCATCATTTGTCACCATAAATGTGGGTATCTTAAGGAAGTGCTCTGTGTTACATTCAACAATTTATCCAAATTGCTGATACCCATTCTGTAAAGTATAAAGCTGGTAATTCTTTGGTGATGTTAGAAGATTTAAATAGAAGACTGTCCTATACCAGCCAAGACTCATATTCCTAATTCAAATGGATAGTAACTGGTTAATTAAGTGAAACATTGAAGGATCATAATGCAAGAAGTAAGCACCAAACTCACTCATACTGAGTCAACAGTATTCACTATGACTATTTTCCAAAGGTAGACAGTCACTTAGATGCCACTCATCTAAAATACATCCTAATTTCACAGGTTAGAATGTGGAAAAATGTATATATCCTTGGATTTGGGGAGAAATACTTCCACTACCATCTACATCACATTTTTTCTTTAAAATTAAAGTCAATTAATGACCCTGGTATCCACTCCAGGGAACTGAAGTAATTCCTTTGATTGGTGGAAACCGAATTGAAAAAGGTGGGCATGCATGGCTTAGCAAGCCCCTTATTCCACTTAGGAAAGAAGAATGCCTGTAGCTAATTAATGCTGTCTAGTATAAGCTGAGTTGTAGGACTGGCACTGTAGCTCAGTTGTAGAGTGTTTGTCTAGAATGCTTGAGGCCCTGGGTTCAATCCCCAGTATCACAAATAATGATAATAATTGTAATAATAATAATAATAATAAGGAAGAGGAGTTGTTTAGATATAAAGATACTGCTTTTAAAGAAAAAGAATGAAGTAGTTCAGCATCTTTCATAAATGGGCTAATAAATCTTTCTGATTTTACTGTTCAGTTGGAAAGCCCATTTGATTCTCAAATAAGTAATGTTCTTCAACCCAGCTATTATCAGTAGAAAAGTGGTGTTTCACTTTCTTTCTACTCTAAGTTATTTCTTTTAGTTTAAGAATTCTGGCAAGAAATATGGACACTACTTAGGGGATTTCTAGAAACCTACACTTACAGAATTTCATTTATTTCTTCTAAGATAAACATTTTTTTCTGATGATAGTTCTTCACCCCGATCGTAATCACCAATAAACTTCATTGACTTATTATCTTTCATAATACTCTCTGATGGTGAGATGGACTAACAAAAACATGTGAAGTTTCAGAAATGCATACTCTTGATCATAGAAACATCCTAAGAAGAATCAGAACCTAGATAAATACCATTAGAATTAGTTGTGTCTATGAACTAATCAGTACATAATTTTTCGAAGAATAATGGGTGTGGTGGCACACCTGTGAAAGCCTAGCACTCAGGAAGTTGAGGCAAAAAGATTGCCAGAGTTACACAGTAAGACCCTGTCTCAAAACAAAAATACAGATAGATACAAAATTTCATCTATAAAATATATTTTGTAAATAATATATATTATAGACATATAATGGCATTTATAGATCTTAATTCAAAATCATAACCTGCTTCTTCTCACTTGAAAGAATCTATTCTGTAATATATTTCTGAATCAGAGATATTAATGTCCTGCTATATGTTGAAGTTAAAAGCAAAATGAAAATGTCAAGACTAACAGGGGTTGTATATGTAGCTCAGTGATAGAACCCTTGCTTAGCAAGAGAAAGGCCCTGGTTCACTCAATTCACAACACTCCATCCCCCCCAAAAAAAACTTAGGATAAACACTATTAGTATTTAATAAAAATATCCCAAAAAGGCATATAGTATGGTTATAAACAGAAAAAAGAAACCCAGACCAAATATATCTTGTTTATCAACATACAATCTAACAAGAATTGAATTACCAATGGCATGTGTATGGAAGAAACCAGAGTACAGTTTGAAAACCAAGAACAGTATAAATAACTTCCTATGAGATAAATACAAAAAGCAATGCCTTGTTCTACTCAATGCTAACATCTTTATGAGACATATATGAGTTGGAATAAATGAATTTCAATGGTTTCTAAATATTCTAAAGTCTCAGATTTTAAATATTCAGTAATTCAATTCAGACTTGACCAACCTCACTCCAGTCAAGCTAGTCTCTTCATGCACACTGAAAACATGGTTTGCACACCCACGTGTATGCATTGGTCAGACAGGGCTCCCATCTGCAGGGTTCTCTCTCTGGTAAATCCTTTAGACCCTGTATTTCCCCAAAATGTCAAATATCCTCTCTCAAAGCTCACAATTCTTTTAACAGCAACTTTACCTAAAACAACCTATATGAACCTTAAAATAAATTACTTTCATTATTGTTATGTGTTTTTTAACTTTCAACTAACTTTTCCTGCTTGGAAGGTAAGTTATTGGCAAGTAGTTATATAAGCAGACATTTGCAGGATGAATGAAAGAATAGAGACTTAAATAGGTAAAATGTTACTAGAATTAGATGAGAAAGAATGTGTGAAAAGCCTTTGTAAATAAGTTGTCTAAAACCATACTATCTATGGGTTGGGAAGAGTCATTTACAAGTATAATTGTCTCTTCCCAACTCATACAAGTAAGTATGCTCCATATTTGTTGATGATAATAATGTAAGGAATAAAGATAACAAAATGCATGACACAAAAACAAAATTAAGCAAAGAGTCAGTAGAAATATCAATTATAGAAAGATTTTGCTATAGAAATCACAACTAGAAAATAATAGCTTCATTGGTTCTAAACCTCTGCCAGCTACAAAAAAAGATGACTGCTAATTGACATAGTGGACTAGAGTTAAATAAAAAGTAAAATTTGGATGGAATTATGAAGAAAAAACCCACTCTCCTCCCTACCTCAATCCCTAACCACAATTCTACCACAGGAACTTCATCTTCACTTTGATTTTAATCAAGTGTCAATTACATTGCATTTGATGTGATTTCTTCTTAGCCAATCAGATGTTCAAACCAACTTTACAAGATGCTGTGGTATGACTATATCCCCTAAAAAATGTGTGTTGGAAATTTAAGTTAAATGGTTTTGGAAGGTAAGAGCTGTGCCACCAGGTGCCTCATAAATGGATTATGGGTCATATCACAGGAGTGAGTTAGTTATAAAAGGCTGAATTTGAACCATTTCTTTCTCTCTCTTTCTCTCTCTTTGCCCTCCTACCATGGGATGATGGTACTCCTTATCCCTGGATCTTGGGCTTGCCAGTCTCTAGAAACATAAGTCAAAAACTTTGTTTCATTATAGACTATGCAGAATGAGATATTCTGTTACAACAGTACAAAAATGGATAAGATACTAAATTACCAATGAACAGCACCAGCCCAATGAAAATACACTTGAAAATAAATCTATCATAACCAAAAGTTAAGGCCATGGCTAAAGACTGTAAGGTCTCTGAGTCTGGATATCCAGATATTCTCCAGCGTTTTCAGTGCTCTGGTTGAGAAGCAGAACTTCCCTCACATATCTTTCTATCATCAAGTAACCTAAGAGTTGCTGTCATGAACATTAAGGAGCATGTTGCTCAGTCCTGAGAAGAGCACTTACTGGGCTGGAACATCTCTCTCCAACACTTATATTCACAATCTAATCTCAGCCGGGAGAAGCCAGCTGCCAGGCCCCAGAGAAAATGCTGAACAATGATGGATAGTTGGAATGAAAGAGAAACTAACAATGGTATCACAAGTAGAATATATAGTGTCAAAGGAGAAAGAAATGTCCCAGTCATATTTTCTGTGTTTTTTTTAAAAATGAGGAGACTCATTTGACAGATTCTCCCAGATGACCAGCAACAAGCACCAAGGCCACTTGATGACTGTGGGTATGACAGCATTTCAGAGCTTGCAGGATGGCACCTTCCTTTGGAATTCATTTATTTTTCAGACATTACCTTCTACATTGATTTATTCCTTGATTCTCCCCAACTAAGGCTTGCTGTCACTGATAATTAATACAGTCATCTTAATACAAGACACAGAAAACCAAGGTCTCAGAAAGAAATGAGAAGAAATGTTCTCACTGAAATGATTATGGCACAGAAGAAAAAATCAATACAATTTTATGGTCCCACATCTGCTATTATTACAAGCGTGATGAAATTATTTAAATAACCTAAGCTTCAGCTTTTGCAATTATACATGGATTACAATAAACTCTCAAAGACTTGTACTGATGTTTAAGTAAAATAATATGAACAAGAGTACTCAGTAAGGTGTTCATTACCCAGTAGATCCTAAATAAACGGTTGTTACTTTCCTTCAGAATTATCAATTAAGCATCTAAATGACTACACACACACTCTCACACACACACACACACACACAAACAGCACTGGAACAGTGGTTAAAAAAAAAAAAGGCCCAATTTTTAAAAAGCTATTTTTGTTACTTTAGGCAATGCAGTACTATTGAAAATCATTAATGAGACTACAAATGAATGAAACAATTTTGATTCTTTTTGTAACATTATCGCAGTGACAGACTTAGAAAATTGCTGGGAACACCCGCAGCATGACAGAATGAAATAAACCTTTCTCTACTCTTAGTTTTTTAATTAAAAACAATCAATATCAAATGTACAGACATTAACATTATGAATATCCTGTGCCAAGCACTGTACTTAAATGAAAATAGTACAGATTTTGATGATGACTTTTATTAAACTACAGAAAGCAGCCTGGTCCCTCTGACATTTTTAAAGTGTACTGTATTTAAAACTGGCTTTCCACATTTAAAAAAAAAAAAAAAAGGTGAAGTTGAATTCTTTTGAGGAAAATACTTTATGTCAAAAATATACCAAAAAAGCACAAATTGCAATAAATTGCATCAGTAAATAGGATGTATAATTGATCAAGAGCTAGTTGAATGGTCTAAGAGTTTCCTGAATTTTCAGCTGCCACCTTGCCAGAAAAGTTGTTTTTAGATTACATTCTTTATTATGTGCCTATTCTTAAAGCATAAATTATCATTATGACTTACTGCTATTCCTACCACCACCTCTAAACTTGTATGAAGGGTCTATGTGTGACTCTAGAGTTCGGTGCTAAATCAAGAAGAAAATAAGTGCAAAATATTTATCCTTACCCTCAAGTGTATTACTGTTAAAGTCACAAATATCAAGATGGTACTGTTTTTTTGGTTTTCCTGAGATGAAAGGCAGTCAAAAAGCGTCTTCACGAAAGGACCCTTTTCTGAACTCATTTCATATCTAGGGTGTAATTGCTGACAATATCATTTTGTTCATGGATGTATCCTTGTGCCTAGAATAATTTCTAGCACATAACAAGCACTCAGCAAATATTTGTTGGATGACTACATGGTAAACAAATGAACAAACAGAAAATAATGAAGAGTAGCTTTTCACTAAGTGAATTCTAACCAAATCATGCAGGAATCAATAGTTGTGTTTTTACATGAAGTATGTTCTTGGAGGAACCCAGATTTTAATAAAGGGCTGAGACAGAGTATTGATAAAAACTATTATGCATAGAAAACAATCTGCTAACCAGAAATAAGCAAGTTATTCCCATGATAAGTGAAGTAAGCACACCTTGTCAAAGTTTCATTTGCTCAGTTATAGTTTATTCTTTTTTAGCTTTAAAAGAGTATGACAGTAATTAACACAGGTATCTATTATTACTAAGGGTATACAGAAAGAAGGGAAAAGGGACTCGTATTCTACTAGGAAATAATATATAATATATCTACTAGGAAATAAGTATCTGCTGGATACTTCATATAAATTAACTCACTTGATCTTAATAAAACTATAAAATATTATTCTCTAACACAGATATAAAGAGACGGAGTCTTCAGGCTGACAACCGAAGGTGAAATGTCTTGCTCAAGGCCACACACATCGTAGGTTCAGTATTCAAACTTCAGTCTGTCTTCTCCAAGAAAAACATTTTCAACTACATATCTACCCTATTATTTAACATCATTTTATGTTCCCAAGGAACTCAGAAATTGAATAAGATGATACAGAAGATGATGATATAGGAAAATTACAAAATAGCACTAACCCCTGATTCTGTGGTAGGAGGACACAGAAAATGCATTTTTCCAGAGAATCAACACTAAATATAGCTGCTGCTTTCCTTTTCAAGCCAATATATAAAAAGCCTCTTTAATTAAAAGCCATAAGTGAAGATCAGGAGAAACCACAGAGTCTCAATGTAAAGCTATCAGATGGGCAGTATTTCTGGGGAAACACATTTAGTGATCCAACTGAGACAAGAAATGACACTTTCCTCTATAATACAGCTCCAGTAGCAAGAAGTAGAGCTCTCCAATTTCCTTTCGCTCCTGAGGAGCTAACAGTAGGCATGATACACTCCCTCTCCTTCACCCTCAAACTCCCAGTAGGAATGCTTGGAGGCTCTGGAATAGAAGGTAGGCAGGCCAGAAAGGGTTGGGACCTTCCAGGAGGGAATTCTGGAGACTTTGCATCTTTTGATCCCAGAAACATTGATTAAAACACACACACACACACACACACACACACACACACTCTTGTATTGTCACTCCTTAAAAAAAGGGAAAAAAATCAACACACACTTCCCTTGCTTTGTTTTACTATCATCACAGGCCATGTCCACCTTTATAATTACCCGAGGCCCCATGCAATATCTTATAGTTCACTGGCAACACACAAAAGCATGGAGTGCCATAGAAGTCATCATATAACTATTAATTTTAACAACAAAGAAAGAGGGGACAATAGAGAAAAACATAGTTTGAAAGTCTCAAAAGTCATATAACAAAATGAGCAGTCCTAATATGATAATGAATACACTGCAGCCTACCTTCCAACTTTCTTCCTTCCCTCCCTCCTCACCACCCTCCCTTCTTCTCTTCCTTCCTTCTTAAAATCTGACTCTGTATTTTGATATCTACTATAACTTTTGAGAATTGTGTGTGTGAATCTTGGACTAATACTTATGAAATACATTTTCCCATCTGCTACACCAAACACTCATAACTTAACACAGACATGAAAGACTTGTGAGAAAACAAGCAATATTGGTGGGTTCTTTTGGAAGTCAAGTATCACTCAGGATGTCATTCTTTCCTTTCATCATCACTGGCAACCATGGCGAAGAATTCTTTTTGTGGTATATGCAGCCACAACAATTGCTCATAATTGCAACTTGTCATCTATGCTATGGAGTAAAACCATGTCTCCTGCTCTATACCTTTCCTTTAACAGGATTCTGAACCAATACAAAACAATCAAATAAACAAAAACAATGTTTTCTTGGGCATAATGTCAATGCTTTCATCCTACAGAATGGCAGTAAGGTAAAGAGCCAAAGAATAAGAGATTCTCGAAAGCAGAGAAAATAAGTTAATTTCTTTAATGATGTGACGGCTTAAGATTAACAGTGATAAACTCAACTACTCTTTCAAGGAACGAGAGAAAAAACACTGATGAAGAATTCCTTCATAATTCTTTTCTGCTACCAAGAGCTCAGCTGAGATGAAATATCTGGAAATCATAGTATCACAATACAATTACAAAACATTCTAGAGCAGAAATAAGAGTGGAAAAGAGAGACTCCAAGCTAGAAACAGGAACTGATCTGCCAATTTTGACAGAAAAACCGTGAGAAAAAGAACTGAAGGTTATGGTAAGAGAAATTCAGAATATTAACTATGGATGGGTGGAGCTGAGAAAACACAGTATGTTGCCAGGCGCTTGCCCCAAGAAAATAGAGGAAACTGATACTTGAGGATCTCTATGAGGTCAGTGTATTTATGGCTGGACTCGAAGGAAGAGCATTGGAGGCTGAGTTTAGATGCCTGAGATTACATCCTCACTTTCCTGGTCATCGCAACCACGGGATCCTATCTTTTGAACTAGAAATGGAGAAGGGGAGGAGTAAGTTTGATGTTTGCTGCTTAAAGAACTGTGCAGCAGCATAGTTTGGAGATAATTGTCAGATAAAAAAATAAAAGAAATAAAGGGAATTCTAAGATTTCATCTCAGAGGGAAAAAAAAGTTCCCTTTGGTCCATCTTAAAATCAGTCACAGGCATAAGGCAAAATGAAGAAACAAAGTATTGAATTTAGGACTACATAATGTTGAATTATTATTAAAATACCATACATTACATGTTTGTTGAATAAAAAGGACACTATATAGGTGCATTACAGTAGCATATATCTTTTGGAAATTTCCATGTGAACAGACTGCTAGAAGGCAAAAGCTCATGGGTTTGCTTCAGAAAAGAGGATCTCCCCTAGATTTTTAAAGACCATGAAATGACTCTTATATAAAAAATCACATATTTTTGTACTTTAAGAGTAAAATATATCCTAAGTAATATGTACATTTAATAACACTCTGGTATTTATTTTAGAGTAGTCTCTTGACTAAAAAAAAAAAAAAAAAACGGGGGTGGAAAGCAACCTACACACTCCTTTATTATCGTACTAACAGTAAGTCAAACAAGTTTGCGAGGACTTGATCACATGGGAACAAAGAAAAATGAAGCAACAAATTTTAAAGTTAATCATAGCTCATCCAGAACCATCAGCTCTTCTATGCGGGCAAGTCAAGGAAGGATCCATTAGCAGGAGTAACAATGTTTCTAAAACTTCTCTAAGGTAGTCTAAAATGGTATGCTTCATGAAGAGCAAAAAATACAAGACACAAGCCAGTTACCAAAGGATCCACAGTCATTGCATGTGTATTTTTAAAGGGTTGATCAATAAGGCACAAAGGAACTCTAACTGATCATCTTGGAGAAGCATTCCCATATTAGTGACATTATTCTCCAACTCACTTTATTTTAAGGCTATCTATGGAGATTACATTGATCCTTTCTTCTTCTTCTTAACTTGTTTCAACTGTTTTGAATCTATTAAACACATTTTAGTGACTAGTCAACAATAACTAGTACAAAGTTCTCATATATGTAGCTGGGATCCCCTACTTTACTTATCATGCGTTTGGTTTCTTTAAACTAGCATATTTTTATCTTCTTACATATATTAGTACTTCATTTATAATGGCTGAATACTATTTTAATGTATGTATATATGGCATTTAATTTATCAAAATGCTCATGAGCTGCTAAATGGATACTTTTGTTTTGGGAGTATTATGAAGAATGCTGCGATAGGTTAATATACACATTTTTGTGTGAAAGTACGTCTTCAATTCTCTTGAATTTAAGTCTACATTTAAACTTTTTAGAAACTGCTGAACTGCTTTCCAAAGAAGATATGCTAATACTAGGTGTTCTGCTTTCTGCATTTAAGAAACTAGTTGTCTAACACAAAATTGGGGTTAAACAGAGTAGAATTAGGACAGTGGTCAGAAAACAGAAAAAATGAGTATTCTATTCTCCAGAAGAATTTCTTCTCATGCATACCAGCTTGCCAAACTATTTCCTTTGGGTGGCCTTGTCTGTTTCAAGGATGACTAAGAAAGCATTACCAGATATAAGAGATGATGATGACCAGACCAGGAGCATTTGGTAACTCACAGAACTGGGGAACTATCTATGCTATCTGTACTACACCAACTAAGACTTTGTGCTATTTCATCATCCACAATTAAAAAAAGACAACAAAGTTTATCTCCACATTTAGGTTTCAGTTTGCAGAAGATTTTACTGTTTGCTGAGGAATTCTTGTTAAAATAAAGCAGAATGACACAAAGGACAATAGAATAAGTATAATAAAGTCCCCAAACAAGATAATCCCATCTCACTGTTGACCTGACATGTTTGGCTACTGGTGTCTTCCAATGATGACTTGCAAGTTGGGTGGTAGTTTTATGATACAAAGAAGCATCCAACTGAGAACAGACTGAGCCCATCAATCTTATTTTGCCTATGGAATGGTATACAATGAAGCTCTCTGAAAATGATTAAGACATAACTACATTAGTTCATGTAGCACATATGTTGTTGTTTAATGCTTTCATTGTATTCAGACTCTGAGACATACTTAAATGTAAGTACTCCCAAAGCTGAAAAGGAACTAGGTTGAAAGCATCAACGTGACAGGTACAAAGTATAATAAGTCAAAATGACAAAAAGAGGTGAGGAAGATGGGAGGCTCTTTAAACACAAATTTACAGTCAAGATACAAGTTGCAAAACAAACAGTGGCACTGAGCTTACTGACAAAGATAATCAGTGCTGGCTCCGAAACAAAAACAGTATCATTTCATGGCTCACTGGGAGCACCTGGATTACTGTGGCACAGGTGGCTTTAAATAACTTTACTAGCAAACCTGTAGTCACTGTTCAGGTTTCATTAGTAACAGTCAAGTTTTCAAGTTCCAGGCACTGTAGACAACAACTCTTGCAATATTCTGATGGAATAAAAAAATCAGCCTTCTAAAAAAGGTAAAAATGAAACACGACGTGACCAACAATCGAAATAGGTGGTAGACATTTTTTTTCGTACATAGAGAATATAGAAATTTATATACCATATATTCAACAATTAATAAAAATAAATATTTTACAATCTACCCAAACTGTCTACTCCACAGTTCTTAATGTGTAATACTCTTTTTTAACTCAGTGAAGTACTTATACTGTAAGTCTCCAACTTAGGAACATTTCAAGTTGTGAACTTTCACAGGTATGAACATTTGTAGATGCAAACAAATTGCAGAAGAAGCTCACATGTTTGCCAGACTTTGTCATATTGTGCTGCTGTGTGCTTGCTACACAATGCAATAGTGCACAGTAGTACAGTGCTCAGAGCTCAAGATGTCCAGAAACAAGAAGAAAAGCAGTAGTGATGTGGAGGAGACTGCTGGGAAGCACAGAGCAGTAAACATGGAAAGATAAATGAAAATAATTGAGACTGGACCCAGGTGAAGAGATGGTGAAGCCATGCATTCTTACAAAATGAACTGTTCAACCACTGACATTCATCTAAAGAACAAAGACAAGATCAGGGAATATATGACTTTTTTTGTTTTGGACTGTATATTTGCATCAAACGTGTATAAGACCCACTTTTTCAGACATCAACAAATCTGACTTACAAATGAATTTGACTTAAAAATGTTCTTCTGGAACAGAACTCATCAGTAGGTCAGGGACTTACTGCACCAATAACAGAAAATACAGCCCCCTCACACTTACTTACAACAGCTACACAAAAAAATTCTCTATGTTTAAAGTCTTGACAACTGTCCCACACTAAATATACTAAGTTCAAAGTCAGCCATCCACAAAAGCAATTTTTTCAATCTTCTTTTCTCCACATTTGTCTGGCATATTTATCTTCAAATTTTTTTATTTTCTATTTCATTAGTCATGACTGGTGTAAAGCACATACCTAAAGCTTTATTATTTTACATTTTATCCCCAAATCCCAATTCTAGGAATTTACTCAGAACCTGAAAAATGATATAATGTGGGAGAATTTAACAACTGGAACAAATACATATTCCTCACAGAATGGCGAACTAAGCTAGGTGAAAAATGATAGCAGCCGCTCATTCTTATAACTTATAATGCAATACAAAACTGAGTAGATAAACCTAAATACATAAAAATGCAAATATACACATATAACTGGAAAATCATACTGCCAATTATATATATGTGTGTGTGTGTGTGTGTGTATGCAAACAAATACATACACTTCAAAAAAGGCAAGAAAAATATAAAAAGCGGGACCTGTTATGACAAGTTTATTAATTAAAATCAAATTGCGAACTTGTCTGTATTAGTGTCAGATAAGTGCAATGCTGAAGGTCCCTTCTGATCTGTATCTTTAGTCTTTCACCTCTGCTGAATCCTGGCTCCTTTTACATGTATGTGCATATCATGTGTGTGTTTAATAGGTTCATACCCTACATGAATTTACCTGTATCCATTTTTTAGGGTCAACTTTGAAAGTAAAGTCTATCCGAAAATACCTGCATCAGTTTATGCTACTCCACCAAAGGAAACTATCAACCTCAAACCCACTTTGAGTTAAACCTGCACTTTTAAGATTATTTCACATAATTCAAAAGATGAATATTTTGACAATTAGGAATTCCCTTGGAATCTTTCCTCACTTCAGCCAGCTCCAGGGTGGCAAATTTTCCTATAGTCTTTTATAGGAGGCAGCGAAATTACAGGAAAGGGATCATATCTTTTAGCTGGCCCATTCACCTACTTTATGTGGAGTTGGATTGTGGAGTACTTTCTGTTAGACTCACCATGTTGGATAGGTCATGGGATCTATTTCTATTTGCCTTGGATTTTGTTTGTTTGTTTGTTTGTGGCACTGGGGATCCAATGCACAACTTTGTGCCTGCTAGGCAGGTGCTTAAGCCGCTGAGCCAAACTCCCAGTCCTAGTTTTTTTTTTTTTTTTTTTTTTTTGAGACAGGGTCGCACTATGTAGCTCAGGCTGGCCTCGCTCACATTGTAGCCCAAGCCGGACTCGAACTCACAGTGCTCCACCTACCTCAGATTCCCAAGTGCTGGGATTAAAAGCGTGTGCCACCATGCCAGGCTTACTTGCCTTGTTTTAAAAGTTCACAGAGATTGGGCAAACAACCTCAGGGTGAAAAGTGTGTTTGGTAATACTTCCTTTAATGTCTCTCTGCAGTCCTTGTTTGGATAAAACTTTGTTTCCCAGTATGTCTAACTTTCCTGCCAGATCATCAAAGCAATTTAATGCATTTTTAAAGATCTTTATCTAGCATTTTTTATCTTTTCATGCAAAGCTCAGTGAAAGGGCCAGGCGTACTGTAAGCGGCAGTTTAGTTACTCAGCTGATAAACAAGCAGCTAACAAGACACAGGGCCTAAGATAGAGCCAGGGTGGTCAGTCTCACTGAGAGGAGTTAATGTAAGAATAGGCAAGTAGGATTTTGACCTGGAAAGTTCTTCAAATGCAATGGAATGCAACCTCTCCCTACATCCTAGGCTGAGTTGCCAGTAACTTAAAAATGCAAATAATTGGTTTTCTTTTAAAGTCAGTGTCCTTTCAACTCTGTATATCAAGTAACCAGTTTAGAGAATCTGAGTCCCAGTTCATTCTAAACCCCCCCACCCCCAGCAATTTGTTATAGGTGACCACTGGACAACCGAGCAAATTTCCAGACTCTATTTATTTGTAATGAACTCTTTATAGAACAGTCTATAAATAACTTCACTATCAAAATTCAATTATTTGAGTGCAAGTATTTTTAGATTCTACTCAGATATCCCTATTGTAAATTTATTTTTAATCAGTTCTCACAATAAACCTAAGATAACCATTCTAAACAAGTCAAAAAATTGATAACTTAATAAAGCAAAACATAGTTTCTACCTTAAATATTACCCATTAACATGATTTAGGGAAATATAACGATACATAATAACCCGCAATTTAGTATAGGTTAAAAAAATCAGGTATGAGGAGAATAAAATTCACTAACTTTTATAGCAAATAAGCATGGCATTAACTAAGCAGCTTAGCTTCTCTCTCACTGATAAAATAAGTGTGCTTTTAAGAAACCCTTTCAACTATCAGTTTTGATTTTCTAGATTATAAAATTTCTTTTACAATACATTTTACCTATTGATTGTCTTTTCTGGTACTGCATAAAATAGTAAATTAGTCTGATTCTCAAACTGAAATTTATTTCAATTATTATAATCATAGAAATAGCACAGGCAATAATTCTACTGGGACATTAAATGAGAATGAACTGTATCTTTTTGCTTCAGTATATGTTATGCTATCATTTTGTGCTGACTTCTTTATATGATCTAATTATGATTAAATATTTTTATGGTTTTTTTCTTTTATATGAAACACCTTAAGATTCTGACACAATTATCATAAGAATTCCCCAATACAAAGAAATACACAAAAAAATCATTGCAGTTCTGTGCAATTATAGTCTGAAATACTTTTTACATTATTTGTTCTGAAACAGATATCTGAATTTTAAACAAATCATCAGAGTGATTGGTTTCCAAAGAAGCCATTCTGAAGGAAATATATTTAGTAGTCAAATACAGTTTTGTTTTTATCAATTATCTATAATCAGTAACTTAGCATCTTTGACTTGGCAGTGAGCTCATGGTAAAATAAACATAAAAAGTAGACATAATTAATAATCAAGAAGTTCAAGTTATTGTTAGTATATTAAAACACATGCCAAAAATTATGAAGGTATCATAAAATATAGCAATTTTGCCTCACCAAAGACAAAATTGCTCCTCTTGCGTTTTGAAACCTATTTATATAAGCATAATAAAATTCAAGGGAGAAATGCAAAGTTACAGTTGTTTAGTAGGGAAAATATGACATTGTTCTTCTATAAGTAGCAAGATATTCATAAGAATGGAGACTAGCAAAGATAACACATAATATAGAACTCCTAATATTGGTATTCAATACACACTCCATTTGGTTGATCAAAACCAGTGACTCAATCACAGAACAAAGGAGCTACTTTTCAACACTTGATAAATACGTAATATAGAGCTACTGCTATAAACTCTTCCTGGAATAGTGCTTCTGTTTTGTAATTCTTTAAAGACTGGATGTTCTGAGTTTCGAATGCTGTTTTTCAAAAGTCTAAAATACATACAAAGGTTTTGTGAAATAGAATGAACAAAAGAATTAGTTGTCAATAGAGCTCAGAAGGAAGCCTCCACAGGTGGAAGTTACGAGGCTTGGGAGATAGAACACAGACAAAGCAATTTAAGACTAGAGACAATGGTCCACAGCACACAGCTTCACTGCAAACATTTGTGTCTCACAATCGGGTACTACCCTAACCATAAAGAGTTAAAGACAGAATAGAGCATAAAGGAAAGAAGCAGCTTAAATTCAAATATATTCAAAAATATTTATTAAGTACCAACCAAGTGTAAGAAATTTACAAGGCCCTAACAATAATATCAGCTTTTGTTTGCTCATGTCCAAAACCCAGCACTCATCTTTACTCTTTTATTTTTCTCAGAACTCTTGAACTAGTCAGCTTTCTGTTGATATGACCAAATGGCTGACAGGCATAATTTAAAGGAGAAAAGATTTATTTCTGCTCACAGTTTCAGAGACTTTAAGGTCAGCAGGTTCTATAGTTTTAGGTCTGAGGCAAAGCAGAAACACCATGGTGGACGAGTGTGGCAGAAACCTGCTCAATTCCTGGCTGTCAGAAAGCAGAAGATGGGGAAGAGCTGAAGAAGAGAAGGCCAGGCACTAGACACTGTCCCCAAAGTCATGCCCACAGGACACACACAGATACACCTGGAAGTTTGCTTTACTAATCTTCTCAAGTCAATCAAGTGACTAATCAAGATTAACCATCATAACTATTATCCAGTGCACCATCATCCAATCCAATCTGAATGCATGATTTTCTTCCTCTATATTTTTTCCAGTATCTAGGTTGATGATATTAACATTAGTGTATATGGGTTTCTAAGGGCTCTCACATTTTCACCTCCAATGACTTCCTTCATTTCATTTTAACCACTGGGGTGGACACAGAGCAGCACCATGCAGAGTCTCCTATAAGGAAGGGGTTGCCTCAGGTGCGGTACGTACAGACAAATACAGTGTCTAGCTCTCAGCAATTTCAGAATCAACCTTTCTGCAGGCCTCATGACTGGAGACTACACCCTATCAGGGAAGCCCACATCCCGTAACACAGGCAAGGCACATGGTCTCGGGGATTTCAGTTCATGAAAGGCAATTCTGAAGGGCAAGACCCATTCTACTGATCCTGCTTTGTTGACCAAGCCTTTAAAGAGCCTTCCTCCCATTTGACTTACACCTCTGCTGATTCCCACTTCTGCACCACTGCCTGTCATAGGCAGTGACTCCCAAAAGATACTCTCTACCCGCAGTGTCTGCTTCTGACATCAGTCACTCAGTCCCCCTCAGTACCAACCCACATCTTACTAACATCTATTACTGTTCCAATTACAAATTTCCCACTCTGCTGCAACTGTCTTTGATCCCATCACAACTTTAAATCTCCTGGGCCCTTCCCTTACTCCTGTTTTGTCATCTATCCTAGTTTTCACTTAACTCCTTCTTTAACCAAGAACCCCTGAGTCAGCACAATGTCAAGCACACTCTTGCTATTTCACTATACCAGTTCAGTCTGGGAAATGCTAATTCTGGAGATGCTAAAAATTATGGTTTACAAGAGAAAGGAATTAGTACAGGCCACATAATTTGTAGAACAATTTTATAATAGTCACCCAACAAGTCAAATACAAAAAGAGTGCAGGAGATCTGTCCACACACTAGAGACCAAAAGAATCCAGTTGAAGGCCTGGATCCCAAGGCAATGTCCGGCATGAATTCAGCTGAAGACCTGGAGCCCATGGCAGTGCCTTCTACAAGCCCAGCTGGAACCCTAGAGCCCATGACAATGTCCCAGACAAGTCTATACCAAAGATCTGCACTGGGTCAGTGGTGGAAGCTAGAAAGTCTGCACCAGCAGGCTGAGGGATCTGCACTGGAGCCAGGAAGCAATGCTAAAAGTAAGGACCAGAGCTCCCCCAAAGTGAATTGCAGCCACCCTCGGCAACACAGAGGTCCCGAGCTCCTCTGGGGATGAGAACACTGAGTTCCTATCAGGGAAACCAGCACAACTCATTTCTCTGGGAGAATCAACAGTTCCACCTCTTCCTCTTCAGTGTTCCTTTTTATGTTGTTGGCAACAATTCTCAGCTGGGTGCTTCCACACCCAGCACCACACTGATTTAGTTCAGCTGGGTGTTACAAGTTGTCCACTAGTTGTCAATCCATTACAGTAGGATTGTGGGAATGCTATACTCGTCAGTGAATTCATCCATTGATGAGTTCAAAGCTCATTGTGCTCTTAGGAGATGGGAGCCAGGTGGGAGGTGATTCCTGGGGCATGACCTAAAAGGGTGTATTCTTTTCCCCAGCTCCTCCCTTCTCTCTCAGCTTCCTGGCTATCACAGAGTTGAACACCTTATCCTCTCCCATACCCCTCCATCATCCTGTTTCTGCCTTGGAGCCACCCAACCATGGACTAAAACCATGAGTCAAAATAAACCTCTCTTCTTTAAGTTACAGGTGTTGGGTATTGTTTCTCAGCAAGAGGAATATGACAAAGATGCCCACATACCTGCCTTCACTGTGTTTACACTCAAGCACCACTCAAGAGAAATGAATAACACAGCATACTGGCCAACTGCAACAGCTCCTTTGACACTGTCCGCAAAGTCCACAACATTTCTCTGAATAATTTCCTCTCCCACTGCATTCTCAAACCCCAAGCACCACTACCCACTCCCTTTACTCACACTTTGTAAAGAAAACTGATGTCAACAAACTGAACATCACTCACCTTCCCATTTCTAGAAAAATAAGTGTTCTTATACCAACTCTAGCTTTCTCAGTCCTTCAGACAGGGTTCTCCCAAACTAACACCAATTCCTAAGAGTCTTATGACAGTTTTCAACTTATTATATGTTACAGTTTGTGTCTAGATGTCCCACCAAAGCCTCGTGCACTCAGAGGTGGGGCTTTTTGGAGGTGGCTGAAACCAGGGTGTGTTATATTGGGATAAAGGGTATATGAAAACTAAATTGGTTTAGCTTAGTTCTGGGAATGCATACTGGAAGCCCCACTTAGCATGTGGATGGCACCAACCAATAGGCTTGTAGCCTGAAGGGAATATAAAAGGAAAAACGGAAAGCAAGCTGCTTGCTGCCTTCTGTCTGCCCTGCCATGGACTGTTTCTCCTCTGCCATGCTCCTCTGTCATGTTGTTCTGCCTTGGAACAAGCACACCATGGACTGAAACTTCTACAAACTCTGAGTTGAAATAAACTTTTCCTCCATTAACTTGTGAGTGTTGGGTATTGTCTATCGGCAACAAGACAGACATTATAGAAATAAATATTTACCCCCACTCAAAAATAAGTAAAGACCAGGTGTGGTGGTGCACGCCTTTAATCCCAGCACTTAGGAGACTGAGGTAGGAGGAGCATTGTGAGTTCCAGGCCAGCTTGGGCTACAATGTGAGTACAAGGCTGGGCTACAATGTGAGTACAAGGCTGGCCTGAGCTACACAGTGCGACCCTGCCTCAAAAAACTAGGGCCAGGAGTTTGGCTCAGTAGCCAGACACAAGGTTGTGACTTCAATCCCTAGTGCCACCAAAAAAAAAAAAAAAAGTAAAGAAAAATGAACAGCGTACATTAAAGTCTGACATAAATGTAGTATTATTTAATGAGGGATGACTATAAAGTATAAGACAAGTTCCATAAGCCAGATTTACTTTTTCAAAATTTGTTTTCTGATTAGTTATGACATTAACAACAAATTACTTGGAAAATCTGAAGTTGGAGAGTAATGAAAAATACATAGTAACAGAATATAGACTATATTTTATATATACATACAAACAGAAAAAATGTATTTTTTATTTATCTATATGACATGGTGGGGGTTCAATTGGAACTCTTTACATAGGATACTCAATTCATACAATACAGGCAGGTGATTCAGTCTAGAAGAAAGTATCTTTGCCCA
>RJWM01019984.1:0-37970 GCA_004363535.1 Dasyprocta punctata | reverse complement strand
TCCTGGACCCAGGCTACTCCTGACCACGGTAAACCTGTCCCGCCTGGACCTTCCCACGCGGGGCTGAGTCTTGAACCCCCGAGTCCTGTGGGCCTAGGCTGTTCCTCAACCTTTCCTCTCCCCCTCCATCCCTTTCTTTTTCTTTGAGGCAGGGGCTCACTAAGTCCCTGAGTTGCTAAATTAGTTGCCCAGGCTGGACTGGAGCTTGCAGTCCTCCTGATCAGCCTCCCAGAGTACCGGGACTACAGGCGCACATCACGAACCTTCCTGGTTTTCTCACACCGACATGGGAGGGTTTACTGAACAGGTGCCCCCCTGCCCAGGAGGGTTCAGTGGCTTTGGAAAAGGGAGGGCGTGCTGAGTCAGCGATGGTGCCGGCAGCTGGGGCAGCTGGAGCTGCTTCCCGCGGTCCCCGGAGGAGCAGGGCCTCACCAGAGAAGCTGCAGGGGCCGCGGGAGCTGGGAAGGCACGGCCGGGCTGTTTTCTCCATGGGTCCCCGCCTGACCCACTGGGCCACAGCCGGCTCGGATGTCCCCTCCCCCAGGAAGCCTTCCCTTGCCTGTTTCTCTTCTTCACTGCACTGCGCTCTCTTCTGTGTCAGTATCTTGGATACACTGTTTACTGTTTGTTTTGCAGATTGGGAATTAGACATAGATTTCCCACCAACTTTCTGAAAGCGAATGTAAAGAAAGACTGCCCAGCCTGAAAGATAAGGTGTGTTTTCACTGCTTTCTAGCAGGGCTAGAGAAAAACTTGATGTGAAAAGGTGTGGGATGAATTAAATTGGTGAGGTCATCGCAAGCAGAGACCCCGGAGCTGGACGTCCTTGCTGGAGAGCCAGTGGCCCTGATGCCGGAATTTCCACGTGGAGAAGTGTGGCCGCCTCCCCCACCCGCTGTTCCTTCTTTTCAGGGCCGCAGTGTCTGGCAGGTGCAGAAGTCACAGTGGGCTCCTGCCTTGCTGTTTGCTTCTGCAGGGTCCCTGGGCCTGCTCTGTCCCGACCACACTGGAAATGAAGGCAGTGTGGTTTCTGTGCATGTGAACTCCATCCGCACAGATAAACATCTCAGCACAGATTCCTACTGTCATCTCTCTACACCCAACATCTACGAGCTCCCAGTCAGTATTTCTTCATTAGTGAAGTAAAACAAATAAGCCACTAGAGGGAGCTCTAACCAAGTTTACGAAGTGGTTTTAAACGGCACTCTCACTTCATTGAAAAATGTGTAAGAAGTTTAAATCACGCAGGTTCACGATCACATTGAGTGTGCAAGTGTGGAGCGTTGCTGTGCATAGGATGCTCACTTCGTGTTCACTTTCCCTAGCTTTCCCTAGTGATTTTACTTGGGAGATAAAAATGACAGAAGAGCAGGTTCACAGGGAAAGACTGGAATGCACAATAAGCTTCTGCAGGAGGCCAGGTGAGGGGACAGGTTCTGGGGTGTGGCCTGAGGGGGGCGGGGTGTGAGGTGAGGCCTCAGAAAGCGTACATTAAGTCTCCCTGAGTCAAAAGCTTGTCGCCCCCGTGATTCTGGTTTCTGGGCCTGCTCTGTTCCCGACCACACTGGAAATCGGGGCGGTTTCTGTGCGTGTGAACTTCATCTGCACAAATGAGCATCTCAACACGGATTCCTACTGTCATCTCTTTATAGTCCATCTGTTGTGTTACTGGGGTGATCTCTTCATCCCCCAGCCCCATAGCCAACACCTGCTGTCTCCTGCCTTTCCTGTCCTGTTTAGGATTGGAAATCTGCACGGAGTGGAGCAGTATGAAGGGGCGTGTAGTCCGCCCTGCCCGCTCTCCCTACATCCCCACTGCTCTGGAGGTTTTTAGTGAACACTTGTTCTGGGTGGGAAGTGACCTGCAGTGCTGTTCACACACCTGCGCATCCTCATCCCTGTGCTCCTACAAATGTCCGCCCACCCCATGCCCTCCACCGCTCCTCCCACCGTCCCTTGCCCCTCTCCACTCTGTCTGCTCCATGTCAGTGGTTTCCTTGCCCACTCCCGCTGCCCATTACCCGACAAAACTACTCTCCCCATGGGACGCTGGTGCTGCCTCCCCTCCCCTACTGGCCTTCAGTGTCCTCCACACAGCTCCAGCCCTTTCCCCATCTGCCTCCTTCTCCGATTCCCAGGATGCTGAAGGCACAGATTCCACAGAGCTGTGCTGCTGCCTGGGGCTGAGTGCCCTCGGTAACTCCCAAGGCCAAGTGCTCCCCACCTTCCCAGCAGGTGGACCTGAGGTAGCAGCAGAGGCTCTGGGGTTTGAGGAGCTGGACTCAGGAGGTTGAAACACAGTTGCCCAAGGGAAATGAGGTGAAATGAGGACAATGTATACTAGGTATATACTAAGAGGGCTGTGGAGGGTCTAAAAGAAGGACCTATGAAGGAAGGGGGAAATTTGTGGGAAACTAAGATAGCTATTTTACAGCCCTTCCTCCTGTGGTGCTGGGTATAAATTTGAACTAGAAAGGTCAGAAGCAACCTGAGAAATGCTGGCTCACAGAAGTCCTGGTACTGTTCTAGCCAAGGGGAGCAGCGTGAGGAAGAGGTCTTTCCTTTAGTCTCACCTTCCTGGGCTGCGCGATCATCTCTACTCAGTCCCTTTCCACAGCCCCCACATCCCCATCTCATTCTTTCTATTAAATCTCATGTCATTATAGGACCTAATCAGGCTCTGGGAAGGCTGCAAGAAGACCCCTCAAGGAGAACGGAGTCAGAGCAGAACCACAGCCTGTCCCAGTCCCTTTCCATCTCTGTCCCACGGCGCAGGCTGTTTCTCCACCCTGAGAGCTCAAAGCCCTGCTGTCCCTGGGCACTGAGTGGGCAGGGTGAGCTGAGTCCCTCAGGGCTGGGATGCAGATGTGAGGAGGCCCTGAAGGCTGTCTCGTGTCTGGAAGCCTTGTCCTCCGAAGTTATCCCGGACCTCTTGGCCCATGGCCCACAAGAAGCAGGCAGATCACCCCCTTGGCACCTGTGCCCTTCCTACTCTGCCTGTGTTCACAGGAAAGAACTGATTGGCTGGATGGAAAGAAGGAGGTGGACGTGATTCTCTAGCTGGTAAGGAAGGACTTGGGGCTGGGCCGAGAGAACCCACAGCCCTTTCTCAATGTCCTGTCCCTGAGCAGGAAGGCCCCAGGCAGTGGCTGCTCTTCTCTTACCTGGATGGGTCCTGCTCTGAACCACCGCGCTGCTCAGCACCAGCAGTGCCATGGTCAGAGCCGCTATCCAGGGAGCCTCAGGGACCTGTGGAGCCATCCTGGAGTGGAAACTGGTGGTGAACAGAGAGAGTAACTGTCAGGGAGTGAAGGACTCAGTGGAGCGCCAGTGTGAAATATCAGAGACTATGAGTTCTGAGACCCTGTGATTGGACAGACTCTGAGAAAAGAACCAATGGGCCCAAAGCTTTCTGTGAGTCATCAGTCACTGGGCAGAGGGTTAATGTGAAAGGTCTAGCAATTTAGTGTGTATTGCACTGAAGGTGATAAAAGGAAGAGAGCAATATCACCTTAATTATATTTGTAAGTCATGAAGTTTAGAAGATCACTGTTTCTTTGATCCAAAAGTGATCTCTAATATTCAGTTGTGCTGGAGTCACTGCTACTGAGTCTGGACCTCAGAAATGAGTGCCCTGATGGCCGCCTAACATGCACTCCCATTTCCTTTTGGTTCTAAGCCCCAAAGGCCAGTCTCAAAGACCAACTGACTGTGAATCTCCTTAAGGAAGAACAGGTCCCCCAGAATAGAATTGCAGGTGTTGGGGTTGGTGCTGTTGGCATGGCCTGTGCTGTCAGTATCTTAATGAAGGACTTGGCACATGAACTCGCTCTTGTTAACATCATGGAAGACAAACTGAAGGGAGAGATGATGGATTTCCAGCATGGCAGCCTTTTCCTTGGTACATGAAAACTGTCTCTGGCAATGAGAAATGGAACCACAAACTCCAAGCTGGTTTGTCACAGCTGGGGCACAGCAGCAAGAGGGAGAAGCCATCTTAATTTGGTCCAGCATAATATGAATATCTTTAAGTTCATCATTCCTGATGTTATAAAGCACAGCCCAAACCGCGAGTTGTTTGTTGTTTCCAACCCAGTGGATCTCTTGACTTACGTGACTTGGAAGATAAGTGGCTTTCCCAAAATCCATGCTATTGGAAGTGGTTGCATTTTGGATTCAACCTGGTTCTGTTACCTGATGGGGGAAAGGCTGGGAGTTCACCCACTGAGCTGCCATTGGTGCATCCTCAGGAAGCATGGAGAGTCCAGGGCACCCGTGTGGAGTTGAGTGAATGCTGCTCATATCTCCCTGAGGAATCTGTCCTGAGTTAGGCACTGATGATGACGAGGAGAATTGGAAAGAGATTCACAAACAGGTGATTGACAGTGCTTATGAAGTGATGGAACTAAAATGCCACACGGCCTGGCCCATGGGACTGTCTGTGGCAGATTTGGAAGAAAGTATAATGAAGAATCTTAGGAGGATGCATGCAATCTCCATGATTAAGTGTCTCTATAGGATAAAGGATGACGTCTTCCTTGTGTCTTGAGACAAAATGGGATCTCAGATGTTGTGAAGGTGACTCTGACTTCTGAAGAAGATGCTGGTTTGAAGAAGAGTGTGGATCCACTGTGGGGGATTCAAAGGGAGCTGAGGGTTTAGTCTTCTCAAGTCACCATGTCACTGTCCAGGCAACAGGAGCATTTAGTTGGAGGTGGTGCGTGTTGTCCTCTTCATCCAATCTGTGGTAAAGCAGTAGTGTTGATATGGTCTGGGAAAAGCATCAGTCTCCCAAAGTTAGAAATAGAAATGGTACATAAAACCCCATGGTTCTGTCCTGATGTCAGATGGTACTTGACTTGTGTAGTCCTAAGCTGGCCAGCATAAAGTGCTCCACTGACACCACTGCCAATGTCACACAGGCTCCAGATGCCCCTCGAGCCAGATGTATGTTACTCTGTTGTATAACTTCACTAAACAAGCCTACTCTGACTTTTTTCCCAGTTGGTGCAGGCTGGGATCTAGTGTATAAGTCTAGTATTTCATGTAGTGTGAATAGGTATTTTAAAGGATTTTATTTTGTGTATTATATATATATCAGTTGTGTACACTGCCATATGATATAAAAATATATACCTGTGAACAGTACAACCAGTGCAGTGTTGTACCAACTGAAACACCAAATAAATGTTGAACAGTACAAAGGAAAAAAACCATTCTGTTTATTGGTCTCTGGGGATTATCATTTCCCCAACCCTGCCACCTTATGCACACCCATAGGCCATTGGATGGGAGAAGGGCTACCTTGGGGTGTAAAAAGCCATAGAGTAGCATGATTTATAGACATTAAAGTTCCAAGCCTAGAACTCAAAATGACCCCCAATATCTGTCTGCCTTACCTCTGTTCAAAGGTGGTCTTTAGAACTACCACATCTGTATTTTTTCTTCCAGAGGTCTGTACATCTTGAGAAGCACAGGAGCTCCTAGGTGCCTCCACAGGACATCAACAGGGTGAGCAGCACTCAGTCTAGGGACCTGACACGTGGGACTGTGTTCAGAGCTGTGCTACCAAGTAAGGAGGCAACTTGAAGGCCATAGCACTCTTTTGGTCTTCAGTCTTTAACCCTCTCTGTGGCACTGATATAACCTGTTTGTGCAGCAATGTTTTAATTTCAAATGAGACAAATATATCTGAATTTGCTTTATAATACTAAAGTCCTTACAGAGCATAAATAAACTAGTGACAATATGAAAAACAAAATAAAAAATTTTATCTCCTCCAAAACATTTAATCTTGTTGTGTTCACCACAAATATTTTCACATATTTTCAAATAATATTACTCCTAATTGTAAAACTGGTAAGTGTGGTTCTGTTGAACTACAAATTCTAATAAAGAAAATGTCCAGCTGACATTTTTTTATAGATATCAAAATTTAAATAAAATACTGGCATATAAAAGTCAACAGAAGACAACAATTATATAACATAAAGTATTTTTGAAGAATGATGAGTCAGTATAGAACTGTAGAACAAAAGGTGAGATTTGTGACTAAAAGTGCTTAAATTGAACCTCTCCTTGTCATTTATCTGCTATGGATGACTAGTCAAATATCTAGCTCTTCAATGTCTGTGTAACTTGTTTTTAGAAGGGACATTAATAAGATAGTTTTGAAGTGATGATTGAATCAGGTAATACTTGTAAATCATTAAAAATAGCATCTCTCTGTATTAAAATGTTAATACTTAAATACTACTCATGCAAAGGAAGGCTACCACAAAACAAGATGAATATTTTTGTTATTACATTAAGTGTTGATGCTTTGTAATCTTACATGTGAATACCAAAGAACTACTTCAAAGTAAAAATATCTCAAATGAGACATGAAAAGTAATTTCTTAAATATGGTAAATAATATATAAAACAGGAAAATAAATGGTACTTGTAATCAAAAAGCATTAGAAAAATCCCAATAAAACAAAATCAGCCTACAGTTACAGCTACACAGGAGGATCTGTTGAGCCCAGGAGTTCACGACCAGATAGAATAGCAATCTTGTTTCAAACAACAACAACAAAAACATCAAAATATAAGTGCTCATTATTACCATGTATAATGCTGTATTAGGTATTCTTATATGAAAAGAAAATAAAATGACTAGTAATTTAAAGAGAAAATAATGTTGATTCAGGTAGCTTACATACCAGAAAAATAAGAGTAACCTAGATAATAAGAACTGTAGAAATCTCACCAAGGTAAACAGGAATAGAAAATCAACTCCATTCAAGTTGATTAAAATTTCTGAAAAAACTATAAATCTTTTATGTAAAAAAGACAAGTGGAAAATATCGCAGATAGGTGGGCCTAAAAGAAAGATTAATTTTATTAGACAGTACATTTATCCTTAAAAAGCAGCAGGATAATTTTTTAAAAATTGATGAAGTAACTTTAAATTGTTTAGAAAACTAGTGAACAAAATGTCAAGGATAATTTGAATGCTTCTGATGAGGATTAGGTATGAGGATTCAAGAAGATATATAAAAGCATGATATAGAACATTTGCTGTCAGAAGCATATACGACCCAAATTTCTCTCTCAAACTCTGAAAACGAACTATGAACTGGAGTTACTTGGGTCATGCTGGTTCATGAAAACTCTCCTCTCTGTTCCAGCTCTCTTCAGTCTTCTGTTTACCCAGCAACAGAGAGCGTCAGCTCTATGGCTTCTCTGATTGGTTAGGACTAACCATGCTGATTCCTCCCCACCCTCTATGGATATTTTCAGGCTGTAGAAGCCCTCAATTTCAGAGATCTTCTCTGTCCCCCCGCTGCCTCTGGACCCCATCGCCGTTCCTTTCCTCAAGGTTGTCAACTGTAAACCCTACAGTGTGTTCTAAGGATAGAATGTTCCAGAACAAAGCTTTGATCCTGCACGCCCTCTCCCTGGCTTTCCTGCTGAGTCTCCAAGGAGCTGGGGCCATCAAGGGTGAGTGCTGAGGAGGTGGGAGAGGGTCTGGGTGAGAGGCAGGGGCAGAAACCAGCTAATTGCTTAGGAGATTACAGGGACTTGTTATTTCCTTCCAAGTTCTTTTTCTCTTTTTCCTCACGTGAGGTTTGTCTCTGTCCCCGATACTCTACTGGCCATCATAGAAGGAGAAGCCACAATTTCCTAGGCATCTATTTTCATTCTGTCCACATTTATGCCTCACAAGAACATTCAATGAAAACATTATTCCCTCCACTTTAGAGATTAAAATACTAACACCCAAAAAGATTCATACATGAGCCAAATTTGCGCTACAGGTCCACAGGCAGAGGTGCAAATCCAGATTGGATTCTGAAGCTCATACTCTGCATCCCCGACTTCTCCACACAGTGACTTTCTAACGGAGCCCTGTGGGGACCTCACACCTCAATCTCTCCTGGACCAAGAGACCTGCTTTGTGTGGCTGCTTTTGAAAAGTCTGGAAGTGTGGGCTCTGTTTTACAGCCTAAGGAAGAGATTTCTAAAAGAGCTCCTGTATTCGTCCCTCTCTCCCAAGTTCTGAGGTCTTTCCCAGGATCTTTGCAGCTGGTTTTCATGCCTTCTTGTCTCAAGACAGCAGCTTTTCCTGTTGTATTAACCTTGTTATCTGGGTCCTGAGAGACCCAGGGGACAGTGACTGCCCCAGAGTTCTAGATTTTGGAGAACCACAGGTTCAGCCAGGGATTGTAAATCATGATAATGGACATTTCCCCTGCTGCTGACTTTAGAACATCAAGTCATGTGTGTGATGTTGTCATTCAAAAAAATACTAACATGAAGGATTAGAATTCATAATATAAAAGATTCACCCTGGGCCCCAGACAATTTAATTTAAAGTGGGGAGTTCAGGCATAGGTAAAATTGAAAAGGAGGTGGGATTACAGAGAAACAGAGGTACCTAGTGCCCTATTAAGGCCCTTGGATTATTTGCAATGTTGTGCTATAACAAATTCTACAGTGAACATATACAGGTATGAAGATGTTTTAGGATTTGTGATACACATTACAGATTAACTCAGTTCTGTCTTTATTGCTCCCCTCTCTCCCTGACAACATAGAAACATGCTTGTTACCTTAAAAACACAAACATGAACCCACCATAAAAACTCTTTCCTTACTTTGCACTCTGTGCTGGGGATAGTTTTTTCTCTTCCTCAGTCTCATAGCTAGACTTCTGACCTTCGTCTCCAGGGTGTCCCAAGGACGCTCGGTCTTGGCCATCAGTAATGCCCCATAAGATTAAAGCTGGTGTGTGCTGTGGTGGCTCTCTCTGACTTGAGCAATCAATA
Source organism: Dasyprocta punctata (assembly GCA_004363535.1). Classification (NCBI taxonomy): domain Eukaryota; kingdom Metazoa; phylum Chordata; class Mammalia; order Rodentia; family Dasyproctidae; genus Dasyprocta; species Dasyprocta punctata. Next base: position 29,157 of record RJWM01019984.1, on the reverse strand, counting down.
ATATTTCATTGCAATTCACTTCTTGCCTGCTTATTGGAACAATTCTTAATGCTCTTGTGATGGGCTTTATCCTTATTTTTCATGTATCTCTGGGTCCTCAATTCTCCTTTGAAAATGTACCTTAGTTCGTTAAGGAATCTTCCTGGAGAACTGTCTCTCTTTGTTTTACCCTCTTTCTTGAATATGATTCCTCTGAACTGAGGAGGAATTCCTGTGATAGTTCATTCTCACTGTGAGAGCTGTGTCTGAGCACAGATGAGGTCCCTACATGTTGGGTTGCAAACCCACAGGGAAATCCCAGAGTTAGGAGGCAAGACCAGGTAAGCCTTGATGTCCCCTTTCATTCTTACTTACCTGTCACTCTAAACCCAGAAACTCTCATATGTTCTTTGTTTTATTTGAAGATGACAGTTTATTTTATTCTCTTAACTTTGTTGTTTACTAAAAAGTTATAAACTAAGAAACAAAAATTAAATCTCTCAGACCTTCCAAACTCAGCAATACTTATAGTTCTACTTAAAATAAAAATTAGAAAAGAGAGTTCACAACAAATGCTAAATTATCTGTACTATGTTTTTTGGATAATACATGCCTAAAGTGAAAAAATCTGAAAAAAATTTCCATATTGCAGTTTCACATTTATATACAAAACATAAACTTGAAGAGTATAAAGAATAATATTTGATTTTTTTGTGGTACTTGGCACTGAACACACTGAGCAACATCCCCAGCCATGTTTAATTTATTTATTTTGAAGACAAAATCTTTTTTTTGTTGTTTTGTTTTGTTTTGTTTTGTTTTTTGGTACTGGAAATTGAAATCAGGACCTTGTGCTTGCCAGGCAAGTGCTGTGCTGCTGATCAATTGCCCCTGGCCCTTAAGACAAAATCTTGATCAGTAGCTAAGTTGTCCAGACTCATCTTAAATTTTTCAGTCTTTCTGCCTCAGCTTCCCAGAGTAATGGGATTATCAGCATGCACCACCATGCTTGGCTTTTGAAGAACATTTCCTTTTTCTGAGTCTTCCATTTTTCTTCCTTTTTTGTAATGAGAGCAACAATGTTCCTTCTCCTTCACTCTCAAGATTCTAAAAACAATTTTACATCTGTGGCAGTAGAAGCATTGAGAGCTTCTGGAGACAGAGACAGTAACTCTCGACTGTTACACAAAGCTGTGTGACCTTAAGCAAATTACTTAACCTCTCTGCATGTCCTCATTTGAAAAATAAAGCATCAGGTATGTGCTCCAAAGGTTATGGAGACAATTAGAGTAAAATGCACAAGGTATTTAGAATGGTGCCGAGAACACAGTGTGTGCTTGACAAAGGTCCCTAGTCACTGTTGTTACTTACACCTTTGTACAGTTGGAAAATTCATATTTTGAGTGCCCAGGAAGCAGCTGACCCTCTTCTCCTTTGGTTCCTCCCTCATTTCCTTTAAGAGCTGCTCTGGTCTCCTCTTCGTTCCCTCATTTTTGGTGTTATTTTTTCTTCTTCCATGTTTCTATCCTTTGACGTCTTTTCTTCTGCCTTTTATATTAGTAAATCTTTAGTCATTCTCATGCTGCACTACTTCCATATAGTTTTTTATATTTCATCACATTTTTCTCCACTTTCTTTATGCAGTGGACCATGTGTCAAGGTATGCTGAGTTTGTCCAGACACGTAGACCGTCAGGAGAGTATATGTTTGAGCTTGACGAGGATGAGATGTTCTACGTGGATCTGGACAAGAGGCAGACAGTCTGGCATCTGCCGGAGTTTGGTCAAGCCTTTAGCTTTGATGCTCAGGGCGGGCTCACCGACATTGGCATAATGAAGGAAAACTTGAACATCATCATTCGCGATTCCAACTACACCCAAGCCCCCAGCGGTAAGGCCCACTTTTGCTTCTCCTGTCTGTCACCCAACTGGGAAGGGACGGGAGGGCTCCTGAAGAGTAGGAGATCTGGGTACTCCCTGCTGAGTGGCCATAGGCTCACTCCAGTGCAGCCGAGGGCCTTCATTGTCCCTGTCACTCAGGAGAAGGGGTGACCCGAGAGAGGCTGATCAGTGGAGTGAGACCCCTGGCTCTGAGCCTGAGGTAGATGACACCTTAAGGTGGAGCCTTTGCAATTCATCCCAGAACAGGGCACTCACCAGGTTTGTCCTCTCTCAGATCCTCCTGAGGTGACCGTGTTTCCCAAGGAGCCTGTGGAGCTGGGCGAGCCCAACATCCTCATCTGCCACGTGGACAGGTTCTTCCCGCCCGTACTCAATGTCACGTGGCTGTGGAATGGGCAGCCAGTCACCGAAGGTGTTTCTGAGAGCATCTTCCTGCCACGCACAGATTACAGTTTCCACAAGTTCCACTACCTGACCTTCCTCCCCAACACCGAGGACGTCTACGACTGCAAGGTGGAGCACTGGGGCCTGGACGAGCCGTATCTCAAGCACTGGGGTATGGAGCCTCGTTTCCCCTCCGTGACCTCTATTCCCAGGCCCTGGGGCCTCAGCCTCCCCTCTCCCATTATCCTAATGTGCCATCAAATGTTCTGTGACCTTCAACCTCTATACACACCTGGGCCAGCCCCATCCCTAGCGCACAACCTGACCCCAAATCTTCATCTTTCTGCAGAGCCCCAGGAGCCCGTTCAGGTGATGGAGACGATGGAGACTGTGGTCTGTGCCCTGGGCCTGGTAGTGGGCCTGGTGGGCATCATCGCAGGCACCATGCTCATCATCAGGGCTCTGCGTTCCACTCACGACCCCCGGGCCCAGGGACCCCTGTGAGTTATTATGGAGCTGGGGATCTTAGCACACAGGAAAAGAAGGGGGAAGTTAGTGTTTGTCGTATCCAAAGAAAGGAGGAAAAACCATTTGACAAGTTATACATTGATCTCTTACTGGATTAACAGCACAGAGCTGCATATCCATAACAACACTGATAATTTATTGAGTACTTAATATGCTGAGGCACTATTCTGAGCATTTACATTAATTCATTTTATACTCACAAATAATCTATGTGAGGTAGGTACTGCTACTGTCATTTAACACATGAGAGATGCTTATATCTTCTTATATACACAGCAGTATTCAACATTTAGATCAAGCTCACACACTAGGAAGTCGTGAAGCTAACGTTAGAACCCAGGAAGTTTAGATCCAAAGCTGTTGGCTTAATCATTGTCCTACACTACTTATTTTATAAAGGGAATGCAAAGTCTGAACTCTCCAGGAGCCAGATCAGCGTTTATATCCAATCACAACATGCTATGATAGGTGCCTAATACCCTGTTTGCTCTCTCTTCTTGGGTCACTGAATGGCAAAGCTTACACTGCATGCTGATAGTTTTATGTTTCTACAGTTCTTTTCCCATTAGATAGTGATCTTTCCATGATGATGACTGCATCTGAGTCATTCTTATCACCATTATCATTCATACTGAACCCCAGGCTCAAAGGGCTGAGTCAGTCATACTACTCAGTAGATGATTCTGTCACGATGGGCGACTCCAAGTTTTCTCTCTTGACTTGTTTATTCTATCTTCAGTCTTTACACGCATATCTAACCTTATCCTCTTTTAACAGTAAACGTTTTAAAGGATTTGATGAATTTCTCTTTTTTTGTGTGTACCCTGTAAAGCATGTAGTATCATTCAGAGTACATGCTTTTGTCATTGACCAAAACAGTATTATATTATGGATCTAACTGTGTGCATATAGTCTGTTGCTTTCAGCTGTTTCACAGTATTTTAGCCTATGCACTCACCTGTTTTCCACCTGTAGAATCTGAATTATTTTTGGTTCTCTGAAATGCAAACAAATGTTTGCATTCTCATAGGGACCCACATTCCTGGAGTGTATGTGGTTCAGAAAGCCTTGCAGGGTGACTTAAGGCAGGCATACTTGGTTCACATACTACCAAAAAAAAAAAAAAATCCAAAGAAAAAAGAGAAATAACAAAGAAAAAAGAATAAGGAGAATGTTATCACACAAGCCAAGAAAATAATTTACAGAAGGAAAGAGTATTGTGTAGTTTCAGATGTTCCACAGAGACCCTATCAAAGACTCTCACAGTTGTACACAGTGTGAGCAGTGATTCTGCCGTCACAGCCATCATTTCAGAGTTGAGCTTCTCTGGCCTCAACAACGTGACTCGGTCTTTTTGAGCATGTTTTGGAGACTTGAAGCATGTGGGATGTCCCTAAAGTCAGCTAGGGGATGGGTGTGGAGTTTGATGTTAGCATACTCCTTAACTCCTGACTGCGCCTAACCTCAAGGACCAGGGCACATGCAGGGAAAGTCACCTTCTCCCTGGACCCTAAGAAGGGCAGGAGAATGTGGGAATTAGATATAAAGCAGATAGGGAAGGTGTGTCTGAGCTTGGAGACCTGAACCCAAGGGTGACATTTGTAACTGTGTGTCTTGCTGCAGGTGACAAAATTCCTGAAGGACGATTTCAGAGAAATTTGAATTCCAGGTTCCATACAAACTCTATTCTCAGCTTAATTCTCATCTCTTGTGTTCTCTATTCTACTGGCCAACTTCCTTGAAGACCCTTCAGGTCTATGGCTATGCTACCCTGAACTCGTCTGATCTCATCTGAAGACCTTCAAGTCCTTATTTGTGACCTTAAAGCCATTAGCCTTTAGTAACATTCCCAGCAAATAGAAGGCAATGGATCAGTGTTTATACTGGTGTGGAGATCACCCCTTCACTGGGGTTCATATCCTTGGGTTTCCTCTACAAAACTCTTCACTGCTCTCTTCCTGAGAATACTGAGACCAATAAATTCAGAGCCAATAGAGTCTGAGTTCTCCTTGCTAAAAATCAAGGACTGGGTCATATATGATCAATATTTTATGAAGATGAAGTTTCAGGTTGGATTATGGATGTAGTTACCGTACATTCTCACTTCACGAGGGAATAAGGGTCTGAGAAATATAATTTAGCTCTGAGTTATTCACTAAATACAAGACAGTTTGGTGAAGAGAGAATATTGGGAGAAATTGTGCTTGGATTATGATTTGATTTGATGTAGTTTGAAGACTGCAGCGACTGAATCTCTAAGTGAAGAGATTTGGACTCTATGAGCCAAGGAATCAGGCTGACCTAGATCCATCCATAACGCTTGTGCTTTCTTCCCATGCCTAGATTGCAGTGATTTTCCATGAACATGTTTTTCAAATGATGAACTATGAGCTAACAAAGGAAATAAAAAAGTGCCCTCACTCATTCCAATTTATAGCTTATATATATATATATATATATATATATATATATATCACTCTATGTAGGGGGACTTAAATTATAATTATCAGAGCTTAGAATCAAAGATAGGTGAAAAACAATGCTGAAAATGGAATAAAAATATCTTGAGGAGAGGTTTATTTCTTGAGAGAATTTTTACATGTTAATATGAAAGCATAAGATAGTAAAAATGCAGACAAATATAAAAGGTTTTTCTACTTTTTAAAAAATTTTTTTAAAGTTTTAAAAAGCAACAATTATAACAATGTTTTTCATGTTCATAACATAACTAAGGTAAAAGTATTATAATAACAACACTGCAAATAAGTGGGGGTGGAAATGTAAATATCATGTTGAAAGTTCTTGCATATCATTGTTTGAAGGTAGAATTATTAACTTAAAGATGAATATTTTAAACACCACAGGAACTACTAAAAAGTTGTTTAGCACATAGGCCAATGAAGAAGATAAAATGGAATAGTAGGCACAATTTATCAAAATAAAGAAATGAAAGACAAAGTGAAAACATATTATAAGATGGTAGAATTAAATACAGTTAACTTAACAATTGAATTAATTGTATACCAGTTAAACACTCTAGTTAAAAGGCAAAGTTTATCAAAATACACACAGAGAAAGTTTAATCCAACTCTATGTTGTCGACATAATGCCTACCTTTAAAATGAAGAAAAAGATGAGTAAAAAGTTTTTTTAAGTGGGAAAATAATGCTAATGGGGGAATGTTGGTAGCTATGTTAATGTCAGAAATATAGAATTTCAGAATAAGGAATCTCACCATGGACAAAGAAGGACAGTTCATGAGTATAAAAAGATGCATCCATCAAGAACATGTAATCCTAAATTGCATATGTGCCTGATAAAAAAGCTTCAAAGCACATGACACATAAAATAAAAGAAGAAAGAAATTCACAGATATATTTTAATATTCCAGCACAACTGGCTCAGTAAACAGAAAACAAACAACAAAAAATCAGTATCTGGATATTTAAACACCGTAATCAACCAACAAACATTACCTGATGACATTATCTATTCTGCTGTTACACATACTAATAGTAAAATATCCTTTATTTTCAAATGGACATAAAACATCCAGATGACAGGCCCTACTCTGGGTCATAAAAATAAATCTCAGTAAATTTAGAAGGGTTGAAACTACACAGAATATATTTTCTGATCACTGCAGAATTAAATTAGAAGCCAGTAACAGGAAAACATCTGGAAAATCCCAAGTATTTATAAAATGAAGATCAAACTTCTAATTAGCACCTGCATTATAGAAGAGTCAAGAAAACAATTACAAAGCATTTTGAATTGGATGAATATGAAAATGTACTGTATCAAAATCTGTGTGATACATAATTAGAGGATAATTTAGAGCTTTACAAATGTAGAAAAGAGAAAAACTCTAAAAATCAATGATCTATGGCTCATGTGTAAGAAGCTAGAAGAGAGAGAAGATGGCTGATTAGAGGAGGAGTCACATAGAGATACTCAGAGAAGGTCAACTAAATACACATGTAACTGGTGAAGTGGTGAAGGGATCTATACCCTGATATAAAAAATTAATTTAAAAGAAGGTACATGTAGATAACACCAAACATCTGGGTAGCAGTTAAAAAAAGAAGAAGCAGCTCTTCCAGGACCAGTTCACGTGGTCTGGCCCTCACTGATTGCAGGAGCAGCCATTTTGAGAAATTCCCAAGTATCCTGAGGGAATTTGCCACAGAGACTGGTCTCCTGGGGTAGACACTGGGTAAATAGGTTCCTCCTCTTCATCATATTCTCTCCAAACACTGAGTACATTGCAACCCTTTAGCATCCTTGCCTATGCTCATCAAAGGCAGGAGAACACTGCTCCCCACAACCATTCTGGCTCTGAGCAGTGACAGACTAAACAAGCGAACAGGTACAGGAGTCCATCCAGCTGCCTGTGTCCACCTGACACACTGAACAGAGCCAGGCCTGTCTGAGTCTCTCTCTGGCACACCACATCACTTCTGGGCCCAAGTGAGTCCCCATTAATTGCCCCTGGTCCACCTGAGTCTCTGCCTGATGCCTCAAGCTGATCCCAGGCCTGTGTGAGTCTCTGTCTGGCACCCAGCACTGGTCCCAGGGCTGTCCGAGTCTCTGCCTGCTGCCCTGGGCCTGCTGGACTCTCCCCTTAGCTCCACGTGCCCCATGCCCTTTCCTGTGCCTGCTGGAGTCTCCATCTGGCACCACTCATCAACCCCAGGCCCTCCTGACCCTCCTCTGAGGGACCAAGCCTACCTGAGTCTCCTCCTAGTGCTCTGAGCTGCTCCCACATCCACCAGAGTCTTCATCTGGTACCCAGCATTGGTCCCAAGCCTGACTGAGTCTCTGCCTGGTGCTCTGGGCCCACCTGAATCTCCATCCAGTGCCCCACACCTTCCCTGCACCAACCCGAGTCTCCATCTGGCCCCATGCCAGTTCTGGGACCACCTGAGGCTCCATCTGAAACCCCACACCCGCCTGAGTCTCAGCCTGGCACTCCTCACCTGCCAAGTCTGCTACAGCTCCTTGGGAGAAAATAGTCCTTAAGCCGAGACTGGGGTCAGGGTCAAATTCTGCCTGCTGGCTGGAAGTGTGGAATTGAAAAGAGGAGAAGTTCATGTGGTTGCATTTAAGCAGACTGCACCTAATGTGGCAATTGTGTGGATACATAAGCTATATGGCACAAGGAACACGTGGGAGTCACATATATGAGCTCTCATTGGAGCATTTGAATTGGATCTTCCCTGGTTCTTCATTGTTATTTTGCTTTCTATGTGTTTTCTCCCTTTTTGCATTGATTTAGTAGTTTCTGTCTTCTCCTCTCCCAATCTTTTACTCCAGTACTAGCATCTGTAGCAATATCAATTGCTTATATTTTACTTGTTTCTCCCATTTTTTAACTTTTGATCAAGTTCTTTTCTTGTACTCAGCCCTATCTTGGTCACCTCCCCCATTTATTTTTATTATCTTTCTGGTCTCTCTTTTCTATTCTTTTCACTCGTTCTTATCTATCTTCCCTAGGTAATTCTCCACCTTACAGGTACATAAATATATCAGCAGGTTCTGATAACTATGTAGCTACTCACAATCCCAAATTACCTCTCCCTGCATTTTCCCTTCTCATATTTTCTCTAAACCCTCAACACTAACCCTGTATCCCAAATACAAAACACCTGCAACAGAACCTGACCCTTATTCATTTTTTACCTATTATTATTTCTCCTATCTACCTCTCTCCCTACCGACTCACGTCTCTTTCGCCTATCCTTCATCTCTTCCTTTTCCTTCTCCCTCCACATCTTAGACTACTAATAACAATATAGTACAGATTACAAAGCATATGCATAAAGCTATATGTGGAAAAGTGGGGTATTACATGTATGAGCGATGGATGGTTGGATTTGTTGACACTGTTATAACCAATAGTAATTCCCTCCTCACATCACAGTGTCATGGTCCAAACCGTTTAAATTAAATAGCAAAAGGAGTGAATGCTCTCTGGTCAAATAAAGCAGCAAACACATTGTATCGGGTAATACTATGTACCCCCAAGTCCTCATACTTTTAATGGGGCTGAGTCTAGTTCTTGTGTTTAGTTTGTTGTCTAGCGCTGGGATTGGCACAGTGGAGCTGAGATACAGTGTAAGGAAAGACGGGTCTTCCGCTTCTCCTTCTCTCTCTCTCTCTGTTGCCGGTGCGCCTTGCTGCTTGCAGCTGCCATAAACGACAGGCCCGCCATGCCACGCTATCTTGGAGCCAACTTAAGTATAGACTAAAATTCCCGAGAAACTATAAGAATAAACCTTTCCTTCCCTAATTTTGGGCATCAGGTATTCTGTCTCGACAACGAGCGAAAAGTAACTAAGACACACATCATCGAAAGACAGACTCTAACTGAGAAGATCCTCATATCAACTACAATCTCTCCTCACTCTCCTACATAACAATCATCAGCCTCAAAGGGAAAACTATATCTGCATGTACATACACACAGGTACTTGGAAAAATGAGGCAGCAAAAGGACCCCGAGGTCTCCCAACTCTCCCATGGTAGATCTACAGGGCACTGATGGAGACAAAAGCAAATGCCAAGCAGCAGAGCTCTACAAAGGTTAAAAAGAGACAAAGAAACCTGAAGAGTTCAAAGAAGATATGACCCAAAAGTTTATGGAATTAACACTTAAAATGTCTAATGTGAATTTAGTGCAAACAAATAAAAAATTGGAAAAGCTGATCAAAACAGTTTAAAACATGAAAGGCAAATTCATCAAAGATACAGAATCCATGAAAATATATCAGATAAAAATACCTGAAACAAAGAACTGTATAGAATTCATAAATTGCAGAAGTGACCAATGGGAAGACAGTGTCTCAAATTGAGAACAAAATGGTAAATCATGGAGTAACTCAGACAAACCACAAGAAATAAGAGAACAAGAAAAAATCATCTAGCAGCTACTGAATAACACTAAGAAGACCAACCTAAGGCTAAGCTGAGTTAGAGAAAAATTAGAAGATAACACAGACTGAATTATTAGTTTACAGAAATCATAATAGAAAATTTCCCAAACATGCACAAAGAGTTCAACATACAAGTAAGTGAGGCTTTTAGAACAACAGACAACCATGATGAATACCAGTGCTCACCAAGGCATATCATTATTAAATTACCAGATGTCCAACAACAAAACCAGACTTATAAAAGCAGTCAGAATAGAACAAAAAATCATATGTAAAGGTAAGCTTATCAGAATTATAGCAGACTTCTCAGTACAAACCCTAAGGACCAGGAGAGCTTGGAGTGAAGTATTTCAGTCCTAAGAGCAAACAATTTACAATCCAAATCTACATACCCAGTGAAATATTCTTCAAAATAGATGAAGAAATAAGGACATTTCATTTTGTGTAAAAGAACAACTCAGGAAATTTTTGAATACTAAACCTATACTCCAGAAAACAGTCAAGAATATCCTGGACAGAAATGTCAAAACTGCAGGGCATGGTGGTCCATACCTGTAATACCAGTACTTCAGAGGCTGAGGCAGGAGGATTGCTGTGAATTCAAGGCCAACCTGGGGTACAAAGTGAGTTCAAAGCCAGCCTAAACTTCCTAGAAGAGTCCTGTGTAAAAAAGACAAATGAATAAGTAAATAAAAGAACAAAACAACAAATAAAGCTAAAACTCCAGATGGAATGAAAGCACCAAGCAAGGACAATGAATGAACAATGATAAAAAAATGACAGGAAGAGAAAAACAAAGGAATCACCAACAGAAAAAGAGTACAAAGATAGTAAATAAGCAACACCTCTCAATGATATCTCTCAATGTTAAAGTCTCGTGTCTCCAATTAAAAGACACAGATTGGCAGACTGAAGTAAAAAAAGTATCCAACAGTCCACTGCATTGAAGAAACTCATCTAGTCCAAATGATACTCAGACTAAAAATCAAAGGATGCAAAACAGTATTTCATGTACCAGGACCCCCAAATAAGGAGGGGTAGTTATTTTAATCTCAGAGAATGTAAACTTCAAGCTAAAACTTATTTGAAGACGCAAAGAAAAGAAGATTACTCCATACTAGTTAAGGGAACAATCCAACAAGAAGAGATAACAGTCATAAATATTTATACACTGAATACTGGAACATCTATCTTCATGAAACAAATCCTGCTAAACATAAAAGATTAAATAAATACTAACACAATCAGAGTGGGCAAACTTACACCCACTCTACTTTTGCCAAGAGATAGAACAACTAAATGAAAAAATTCAATAAGTAAATATCAGAACTGAATCACATTCTTTTTTTGGCGGGGGGAACCAGGTGTCAAACTCACAGCCTCATACCTTCCAGACAGACACTTAAACCAGTGAGCCAAACTCCTGGCCCTAGTTTTTTGAGGTAGGGTTGCACTATGTAGCTCAGGCCGGCCTTTCGCTCGCGTTGTAGCCTAAGCCGGCCTCAAACTCACAACATTCCTCCTACCTCAGCCTCTGAGTGCTGGGATTAAAGGCGTGCGCCACCACGCCTGACTTGAAACACATCCTTAAACATATGAATTTGACAGATATCAACAGAATAGTCCATCTTACTACAACAGAGTATATATTTTCTTCTGAAGCACATGAAACTTTCTCAAAAATAGATCATATGCTTTTCAACAAAGCCTGCTTAGCCGGGCATGGTGGTACATGCTTTTAATCCCAGCACTCTGGAGGCTGAGGTAGGAGGAGTGTTGTGAGTTCGAGGCCTGCTTGGGCTGCAATGCAAACGCAAGGCCGACCTGAGCTATGTAGTGCAACTCTGACTCAAAAAACCAGGGCTGGGAGTTTGGCTCAGTGGCTTAAGTGCCTGTATGGCAGGCGTGAGGCTGTGAGTTCGATCCCTTGTGCCACAAAAACAAAAAAATAAAGCCTACTTAAATAAATATAAATGAGCCAAAATCATCCATGTTTTCTATCAGACCACTGTGCAATGAAAATAGAAATCAACCACAGAAGAAATCACAGAAAATTTAGAATCACCTGGAAAACTGTTAACACACTGCTGAACACCCAATGAATCACAGAAGAAATCAAGGATGAAATTAAACAAATTTCTGGAAGTTAATAATGATGCCTGTGTCACACGCTGGTACCTCTGGGTCACAATGGAAGCAGTCCTGAGAGACAAGTTCATTGCAATCAGTGCTCACGTTAGGAAAACAGAGCAAGCTCAAATAAATAATCTTATGAAGAACTTTTGATATCTGAGAAACAGAAGCAATCCAGGCCCACATCAAAATTAAGGAGGGAAATCATAAAGGTTAGACAAAGATCAATGCAATTGATACTAACAAACAATATAAAGAATTAACAAATTGGGCCTGGAATTTAGCTCAGTGGCATAAGCACCTACTTGGCAGGCATGTGGTTGTGAGTTTGATTCCTGGTACCAAAAAAGAAAAAAAATTTAACAAATCAAAGAGCTGGTTCTTTGAAAGAATAAACAAAACAGATAAACCCTTAGCCAAACTTATGGAGAAAAAAAAGACTAATATCAATGCAATTAAAAATGAGCAAGGCACCAATCAGGACTCAATATGGACTGCCTTCCAGGGTCCTGACCCCAGGACCTTGGTGGAGAATGAGAAGGGCCCCTCGCGGGGCCCCCACCTGGCCCGAGTGGCGCAGGCACCGATCAGGACTCAATATGGACTGCCTTCTGGGGTCCTGACCCCAGGACCTTGGAGGAGAACGAGAAGGGCCCCTCACGGGGCCTCTGCCCGGCCTGAGCAGTGCAGGCACCGATCAGGACTCAATATGGACTGCCTTCCAGGGTCCTGACCCCAGGACCTTGGTGGAGAACGAGAAGGGCCCCTCGCGGGGCCCCCAGCTGGCCCGAGTGGCGCAGGCACCGATCAGGACTCAATATGGACTGCCTTCTGGGGTCCTGACCCCAGGACCTTGGAGGAGAACGAGAAGGGCCCCTCACGGGGCCTCTGCCCTGCCTGAGCAGTGCAAGCACCAATCAGGACTCAATATGGACTGCCTTCCGGGGTCTTGACCCCAGGACCTTGGAGGAGAGTGAGAAGGGCCCCTCGTGGGGCCCCTGCCCCGGCCCGAGCGGCGCAGGCACCAATCAGGACTCAATATGGACTGCCTTCCGGGGTCCTGATCCCAGGACCTTGGAGGAGAGCGAGAAGGGCCCCTCGCGGGGCCCCCGCCTGGCCCAAGCGGCACTGGCGCGTGGGCTTGGAATCAGGGACAAGCACTACCCCCACTCTGTAAGCAACCTGCTGTCTCAGAGGTCTGGCTGGATTGATAGCAACCAAGGAACATCAACCAACTTTTGTTTTGTAGATTTGGCCAGGCCTCTGGTCAGCAACCGAAGCATCTTTTTACAGCAGGCAATGTAGCAAGTATGGGGGATTCTCTTCTGCCTTGTCTTTTATTATTAATAAAATATTTAAAAAAAAATGAGCAAGGCGAAACCACAATAGACACCATCAAAATCCTCAAGATACTTAGTAATTAATATGAAAAACGATTCCGACAAAATGGAAAACATTGAAGAGTTCCCCAAAGTGTTCCCCTAAGTTAATGCCTTTGTCCCTGGGTGGTATTTTTGAGGTGGTGAAGCTTTTAGGAAGTTAGGGTCTTTAGAAAGTTAATGAGGTCTATAGATCATTGATTACACACTGGGACCTTAATTCCTTTCCTACACTCTTGATTTTCAGCCTTGAAGTGAGTGGTTTCACTCCACCATGTGCTCCCACCATGATATACTTCCTTGCCACAGGTCCCAAACAATGGGGGCCAACTGATCATGAACTGAAACTTCCAAACCTGTGAACCAAAATACTCCCTTTCTCTTTATACGTTGATGATCTCAGGTACTTTGTTATAGTGATGGAAAGCTGATTAACATACACACATTTAAAACTTTGGGCAAGTTTGGTCAAGAGAAAGGAAAAAGGCAGAATCGTGGTTGATTTAATGAATGCTGACTCCAAATACCTATACTTCAGTTATGGAGACCCTAGGAAAATGGGAAGGGCATTTTGCTTTATTTGTGGGAAAAGTAAATTTACGTACCTTTAAAAATATAAAATACATTATTGATTTCATTTATTTGATTTAAGCAGGGTTATCTGTTCTTTGTAAAAGATAGGTGGGGCACCTGTAAGCTCCAAGGACTTGTGTAAGAGAGAGGAACAGAAAGCTCTTCCTAAGGGAGAAAAAACTTTAAGGAAGAACAGTATTTCTGGCCATCCACTTAATGTGTCTTCCTATGTTTCCAGCTCCCATGAAAAAGGCATTTTTTTTAGTACTGAAGCTCAATTTGTCTTATTAAGGGATGATCAGAGTTAGCATGTGAGTCCCATAAAATTGTTTGTCTGCTATTTCCTGTACTTCCTCTCTGAAAAGTGAACACTGCAGCCATTTCCCTCACTCCTTTCCTGTTTCCTTCTGTCTCTCAGCTTGGAGTTCATTGCTCAGGTTTAGCATACAAAATAACTGAAAAGTCATCCCCCTAATTTGGCTGTTGAACCTTTAACTGTCTGTGTAATGGTTACAGTGAGACTCTAAGAGTGAGAAGGATTTAGGTAAAGCAGTGCTTATAAGAACTATTGTCATTTCTGTGCAGTGACTTTCCCTCCAGCCAATGAGAAGTGAGATTAATGCATTGTCACTTGTGTCCACTAACAAGCTGCTGTGACTGTCCTGAGCTGAATTATGGAGAAGGCAGAAGTGTAACAGAGGCATTATATCCTTGTGTTCTGCAAAGAGAAATTACCTGAGAACAGCTCCATTTAATAACGGGAAAGGGTATCAGAGGTGCCACATGGACAGAGAGGAGAGGAACTGAGGGTCTCCGTGTGTTCTTGGGAAGGATGTGTCCTCCATGGTTGACATGATCTAGAGCATATACCTCTGTGGTAGAACTGCAGCCTTATGGGAAGAAATCAGCACAGTCCCCAGGCAGAGCCAACCTGCTGGGATTGTTTCAGAGCTGTAGGTTTGAGAAACAAGTTTGCATCAGAAAAGAGCAAACTCATGAAAGGGAAAACTAAGGAGGGAAAATGGTAACAGTTTAGGCAAAAGACCTGGAAAAGAATAAAGCAGTTTATAAGTGCAACATCAGATGATGTCCCTCCTAATGACATTTCACTTTGCCTAAAGTAGGAAAGTATTTTAGTCAGAGGACACAAGGAGAAGAATTACATATAGGACACAGAATTTATAATACTATTTTATGATGGTCGCCCAGAGTTAAATACAAGAAAGTGCAGGAAGTCTGTCCACAACACTAAAGACCTAGAAAACCCAACTGAGGGCCTGGATCCCACAGCAATGTCCTGCATGAGTCCAGCTGAAGACCTAGAGCCCATGACAATGCCTCCCATGAGCCCAGCTGGAGGCCTACAGCCCACAACAATGACTCATGCAAGTCTGTCTCACAGATCTGCATTGGAAGTCCCAAAAGTCAGTGGTGGAATCTAGAAAGTCCATGCCAGCAGAATGAAGGATCTGTGCCAGTAGATTGAGGGTTCTATACTGGAGCCAAGAAGTGATGCTTAAATAAGGACCAGAGCTCCCCCGAAAAGTTCCACAGCCATCCTCAGTGACAGTGAAGTCCTGAGCTCCTCTGACAGTGAGAACAGTCGAGCACATATCAGAAAGCCATTGTGACGAGCTTCTCCTCGAGAAAGCACATACTCCTTAAATAGCACATATCTTCCCCTCTGGAGCCAGGAAGCATTGCTCAACATAAGGACCAGAGCTCCCCCAAAGTGAACCATGGCTACTCTCAGCTCCTCCAATGATAATGACTAAGTTCCTTTTAGG
Organism: Dasyprocta punctata; assembly: GCA_004363535.1. Classification (NCBI taxonomy): domain Eukaryota; kingdom Metazoa; phylum Chordata; class Mammalia; order Rodentia; family Dasyproctidae; genus Dasyprocta; species Dasyprocta punctata. Next base: position 13,558 of record RJWM01019984.1, on the reverse strand, counting down.
GAAAACAGCATGACAAGCTCCTCCAGGAGACCAATGGCTGCAAACAGCAACACTTAGGAGAACCCACAATGCCTTGCTCTTCTCCATGTCTCCTTTTATGCTGGCAGCTTTCCTCAGGTGGGCCATCTACACTCAGCACCCTGCTGATTTAATTCAGCTGGTGTTAAGTTGATGGCCAGTTTTTAATCCATAACAGAAAGTAAGATTGTTCTCCTCACTTAGTCTTCTATAGAGTTCAGTCTATCAGATCTAACCCATCCTAAGTATGTATAGCAAGTTAATTTTATTAAATTGTTATTCTGTCCCTGTTATTTCTCTTCTCATAAACTTACACTGAATCCCAATGCTACTGAGTCAATTTCAAAATTCCAAACTTAGACCTACGACACCTAGAACAGTCTAAATTTCCAGCCTCTTCTCCTTCCATCTTTAGTTCTAAATGTTTCCATGTCATGTGCTCTGCAGAGCATGTCTATCTAAAATTACCATGGACTTTGCAGCTCTCAAATTTGAGATAGAAATGAGAAGCTAGTAGACATAGTAACAAAAGCTTTCTACACTCATTACCTATGATTCATAGACTTTTCCTTTAAAAACATTCACAATTAGTAATATATTCTCATCCTCTCTTTTTTTATTTTAAAGAGTATATGACAGAATAAAAGCAATCAAAACAAACCAGTGTAAGAGATACAGGACTTCAAAACGTTATGAAATCAGCAGTAGTTACTATAATGCTCTTTGATGTCTTCAAAATAGCTGCAGATAACTTCAGACATAGTATAAATCAAACAGAACAGAATAGAATAGAAACAATGAAAACAAAACAACGAATGCGATAAAGGACTTCAAAACAAGCCAATAGTAAATCCAAAATTGCTACCATAATATACCTTGCCATCCTTGAAATAGTTTCTCCTGCCATGGGATTTAACATAATCAAACAAAACAAAAGAGACTAAAACACAACTCAACAAAACAATGGAAACAACATAGGACCTCAAAACAAGACTATAAGGAATCAACAATGGTTGCAATCCTCAGGAGACCTCCCCAGAAGACACATTGCTTAGTGATATCCTCTGAACCTATGATCAGACCACTGGCCCTAGACCTGCAATGTTAGTGAAACACCAAAGCACCACAGGCATCCAATTGCACTTCACCTTGATAGCTATCACCACAGCCTGTGTTTCTCCGGATAAGCCAGTCCTTTGGCGGTGGTGGGGATGGTACTTCTTGTCTGCCAGCCCTCATACTGGAAGGGACTGGGGTCTGGTTGTTCCCAGTCTGCCAGAGGCCCGGGCATGGTGCCGATTCCCAGACTGGGATTGTTTGGTGCTGCGGCCATTGTTCTCTCTAACCCTGGTGCACCAATGGCTCTCTCATCCTCTCTTAAAACTGTCTTCCAAAATTTTATGGGAAGAAGGTAGTCAACTCAACTGAGGTCTATATAGCTGGTTGTGCAACTGTGATACCTAGCTACGTAATCTCACCCCTGGTATTCACTCTTCTGTAGCTCTCACCACATGGTATCAGTATAGGTCTGTGTGTGACCAACAGAGCACATCAGAAATGACAGCATGTCACTACCAAGGTCAGGTTACAAATGATACTGCAGCATCTGTCTTCACTGTTCTATCTTTCCCTTGGATTGTGTGCTTTATTGGAAACAAACTGCTGTGTTACAGGTACCCTACCAAGTGTCCATGTGATGAGGAGATGAAACTTCTTTCCAACAACCAGATAAGGTTTGAGGATTGCAACCAACCACATGGGTGAGGTTGGAAGCAGATTCTCTATCCAAAGCAAACCTTCAGAAAATTTCAGCCTTGATCACAAGTTTGATCACACTTCTTTAGCTACAACTACTACTCCTTAGCTATTCTTAGGTTTCTGAATAGAAACTATGTAAGATAAAAATATTTCCTCTAATAGGTGGTTAAATATGAGGTAATGTTTAATGCATCAATAGACAGTCAATGCATGCACCAAATTAAGTAGATTCATGTTGAATGATCCTGTTTAAAATTTCTCCTTTGGACCATATGCCAGGGTCATGCCTTGCCTAGCCCTGTGCTCCAGAGGCTCTGAACTCCTTGCAGCCAGATGCAAGGTACTGGTGGTGCCACACTCCGGGGTGTACTCCACCTAGCCACCTGGGTCCCGGAGATTCTGAACTCCACCCAGCCAGGTGTAAGACCCCAGAACCACACTCTGGGAGTGCATCCTCCTGTCTTGGTTACTTTTCACTGGTTGCTGAGACAAAACACCTGACACCCAAACTAGGAAAGGAAAGGTTTATTTAGCTTACAGTTTTTGGAGGTTTCAGTCCACAATCAGCTGGCTCCAAAGGCAGGGTGGCATAGCACAGAAACAACACTTCAAGGCAGCGGCCAAGCAAAAGCATCCAGAGTAAAAGGGGGAGACCCCTGGCTCCCTACTGACTCTCTCAGTTAAACGTCTGACCTTGTCAAATTGTAACAATGACCAGGTAACTGTGCTCTACACCCCAGGATGTAGAGCTGCTGAGTTACTTAATTAAGCTGCTAGACTTCTCAAGTTGACACAATGTATAAACCATAGCACCTCCCTAGCTACACAGAGGATCCACGCTCTGCCCAGCCCAGCATCCCAGCACAATCCATCAGGGGAACACCTGGCCAGAGATACTGAGCCCAGCCCAGCCCAGAGCCCCAGAGCCACTCATCAGGGAGTGGCCAGCATAGCTGCAGGACCTCAGAGAATTTGATCCCCACCCACCAGAGCACAAGGTCCCAGCTCCATAGTTCAGGGGTGCGGCCATGAGACAGGTCCTGGAGGTTGCAAACTCCACCCAGCCAGGAGCAAGGCCCTGACACCATACACCAGGGGTGCACCCTGCCTAGCCCTGCACTCCAGAGGCTCTGAACTCCTTACAGTCAGACACAAGGTCCCAGTGGTGCCACACTCTGGGGTGCTTTCCACCTAGCTGCCTCGGTCCTAGAGATTGTGAACTTCACTCAGCCAGGCACAAGGCCCCAGTGGCACACTCCAGGGGTGCATCTCTGCTAGCCACCTGAGTTGTGGAGGTTTTGAACTCTACAAATCCAGGTTCTAGGGCCCTGCCAGCTGCAGGGAAGATACAAGCTTTGTCCAGCCCAGCGTCCCAGAGCAGCCCAACAAAGTTCATCAGAAAAACACATGGCCAGCCTCACAGGCCACAGAGCACAAGGATCTGGGACCATAGTTTTGGGGTGTGCCCTGGCTAGCCATGGGGATATTGAAGAATTGAAGCTCTACCCAGTGCAGTGTTCTAGTGCAATCCATCGGGAGGCTGCCAGGCCAGCCACACAGGTCCCAGAGGAAAATGACAAAACAAAAGAGCAAGATGCACTCTCAGTCCTCCAGCCCACCAAGAACAAACCCAAGAGACACAAATGGAAGACACTGGGAATCACACAACTGAACTTTCTGAAATGATAGCAACTGAAGTAAAGAAACAACTCCATGAAGCTATAGAGGAAATCAGATCAGAAATAATCTCTCAGCTAAAAAACAAAATGACAAACATTATGAAAGAAATGCTGTGTGTATCTAAAGAAGAACGAGATAAAAAAATGTGAGAACATAAGAAAATGATGGAAACCTTGAATGAACAAAATAAGACACAAATAGAATGCATGAAACAGATTCAAAGGAAAATTCAGGAAATTAAAAATTGGCATTGAAAGTTGGCAAAACCACTTGAATGAAGCTGAAGATAGACACTCAGACCTTGAAGACAGCACGGATGCTTATGATCATGAAAGAAAAGCTCTCTTAAGCTTGGCATGGTGGTACATGACTTTAATTCCAGCACATGGGAGGCTGAAGTAGGTGGACCGTTGTGAATTTGAGGCTAGCTTGGGCTACAACATGAGCACAAGGCCAGTCTGAGCTACATAGTGTGACCCTGCCTCAAAAAACCAGGGCTGGGAGGTTTGACTCAGTGGCTTAAGCAGCCGACTGGCAGGTGCAAGGTTGTGAGTTCAATTCCTGGTGCCACACACACAAAAAAATCTCTTAAAAATAACAAAGAACCAGGAAACAACAATTCAACAGCTGCAGGATGATGCCAAGTGAAACAATATAAGATTCATAGGCATAAATGATAAAACAGGGGTCAATACAAATGACCTGTGAAGATTATTTGCAGAAATAATAGCAGAAAATTTTCCAAACATGGGAAGAGAATCTGATATACACATAAATGAGGCATACAGAACCCCAGTTAACCATAACCAAAATAAATCTTTGCCCAGACATATAATAATTAGGATATCAGAAATTCAGCACAAGAACAGAATGCTAAAAGCTGTCAGAGAAAAGAAACAGATCACCTACGAAGGAAAGTCTATCAGAATCACAGCAGACTTCTCAATACAAACCTTCAAGTCAATAAGAACTTGGAGTGAAGTATTTCAAATCCTAAAAGAAAACAATTTTCAAGCCAGACTGATGTATACTGCAAAACTATCTTTAAAAAGTGATGGAGAAATAAGATACTTCCACAACAAAGAACAACTGAAGAAATTTATGGCCACCAAACCAACACTACAAAGAGTACTGAAAGACACTCTAAAAAGAGACAAAGGACCTAATAGATGTGTACCCAGTGTTCCACCCAGCACCATCAGAATACACATTATTCTTAGCTGCACATGGATCATTCTCTACAATAGATCATATACTAGCCCACAGAACATGCTTAAGTAAATGCAAAGGGATTGAAATAATTCCATGCATATTATCTGACCATAGTGCAATAAAATTAGAAATGAATGGCAAAAAACCCCACAAGAATCCCATACACACATGAAAATTAAATAATACTCTCCTAAACAATCACAGAAGAAATTAAACAATATCTACAATTGAGTGAAAATGCAAATACAAATTACCAGAACCTGTGGGATACAATGAAAGCAGTCCTCAGAGGAAAATTTATAGCACTGAACTCCCACATCAGAAAAATGGAAAGAGCACACATAAACAACCTAATGATGCACCTCAAACTTCTAGAAAAAGAAGAGCAAGTCAAGTTCAAAGCCCAAAGAAAGGAGGAAATTATAAAGATCAGAGCAGCAATTAATGCAATTGAAACTAAGAAAACAATACAAAGAATTAATGAATTGAAGAGTTGGTTCTTTGAAAGAATAAATAAATTTGATAAACCCCTAGTCAACCTTATCAAAAAGAGGAAAGAAAAAACTCAAATCCAGGCAATAAGAAATGAAAAGGGTGAAATCACTAAGACCCTGTGGAAATGCAGAAGATCATCAATACCTACTTCAAAAGATAGATAATATGACTATAATACTAAATGTATTAGTTATTGAAAAAGAACAGTTAATACTCATTTGATTAGATCAATCTTACATGTCTATATCTGTTAATCTAAACAATCATTTTGAAGGTAACAATATGCAATACTGCAACCACTGTCAAATTCCTATCATCTTGTTTTGCAAACCTATGATGTTATTGTATTGGATTTGTTGTTTTTTGTTTGTCTCATTTGCTTTTTGTCTTTCTTTTCTGTCTTTTTTCTCTTAAATAAAAAAATAAAATAAAATAAATAAAATTTCTTCTTTGGACTTCAGTTCACACACCATTAAAACATTCTTTTTATTTGTAACCTATGTTTTATTAATCCAGGGATGGTTGCTATGGCTGATACATTGTGTCAACTTGAGAAGTTTAGAAGTTTAACTAAGACTCAGCAGGGAGCCAGGGTTCTTTGTAAATATCCTGAGCCTTTGCAAGAGGAGGACAAGGAGATTTTGTGAGTACTACACTCACTCTAGGTATGAGTAGCCTGCTTACAATATAAGGGAAGAGAAGACCTTGTTCCCCCTACCTTTTGCTCTGGCTGTTTTTGGTGGCTGCTTCTTAGAAGTGTTGCCCCAGTGCCATGCCACCCGGCCTTGGAGCCAGCTGATTATGGACTGAAACCTCCACAGTGAGCTAAATAAACCTTTCCTCCCTTCAATTGGGGTGCCAGCTATTTTGTCCCAGCAATGAGAGAAAAGTATATCTTATTAATCCAGGGGTGGGGAAGTTCCCGCTTTGGCCTTGAGGCTATGCACTGTAAATGCAGGAAATTCTCTTAAATATTTCTGCGATTCTTATAACTCATTTTATTTAAAAGCTTTTGCATAGTAAAAAAAAACCACCAACAGAGTGAAGAGACAACCCACAATGTGGGAGAAAATGTTTGCCAACTGTTCGTCAAACAAAGGGTTATTATTGAGAACATATAAAGAACTAAAAAAAATCAGTCCTCCTAAGTTTAAAGACTCAATCCACAAATGGGCATCTGAGATGAATACACACTTCTCAGAAGAAGAAACACAAACAGTAAATAAATATGTGAAAAAATGTTCAATATCACTGGTCATTCGAGAGGTACAAATTAAAACAACACTGAGATACCACCTCACCCCAGAAAGAATGGCTATTATCAAGAAATCAAGCAATAAAAAATGCTGGAGGGGCTGTGGAGAAAAGGAACTCTTCTCCACTGTTGGTGGGAGTGTAGACTGGTGCAGCCACTGTGGAAATCAGTGTGCAGGTTCCTCAAAAACTAGGATTGTAGGCCCCATTCAACCCATCTATTCCCCTTCTGGGTATCTTCCCAAAAGAATTTAAAACATCATTCCACAGTGATATATGTGCACCCATGTTTATAGCAGCACAATTTGTGATAGCTAGATCTTGGAAACAGCCCAAATACCCCTTGACTGAGGAATGGATAAAAAACATGCGGTATTTTTATACAAAGAAATACTACTGAGCCATAAAGAAGGATAAACTGGAGACTTTTGTTCATAAATGGATGCAACCTGAGACCATACTCATATGTGAAATAAATGAGAGACACGTGTATAAACATTGTTTTGTCTCACTAGTGTAAGAAGCTGAAAGAAACAACATATGTATATGTGTATGTATATATGTATACAAAAATTAGTCAAGATAATTATACTACTGATTTCTCTGAGTTCACTGAAGAGAAAGATTTGTGCTGGTATTGGTCAGACAATTGAATGCAATTGTCTTGTGTGCTGGGTGAATGATTTGAAGATGAAAATGTGCAATGTATACGCCATTGTTGCCCGCTGATTGATGTGTTTTGAAATTTTTAGGGTTTTATTTCTTCTTTTTCTCTCCTTGAAATAAAATGAAAAATTTTTAAACAAAAAAGACTATTATTACTTGCCAGCATTTGATGGTATTAACCACTTCCTTACCCCATTTTAATTTGTTCCTTCAATCATTTACTCTCTATTACTAAATTAGACACTACACTATAACCACAATGAACTTCTTACCTTTGTAAACCAAGTACTTGCTGATTTTTTTCTCTCAGGCTGAAATAGACCTGCCCGGGACATCAACACAGGTTATCATTAATTTATTGTTGATTTTGCTTGCAATATGGACATCGATGAAAATAATCCTGAATTCCTAATATAGTACTATCAGTGACAACTGGTTAATGAGTGTCATTAATTCTAAGAGTACATTGGGTCAATGACTATAATACAGTAACTAAGAATAATAAAATAATTCCCTTGGTCTCAGGTACATGGGCATAGAATCTATGCTTGATCATCTGCATACTCCCAACAAGGAGTTGTACTGGACCAACTTCTATTTTGGTCTCTAATGAAACAGTCTAAAAAAGACTGATGCCATTCAAAGAGCAGTGAGTAAACTAGAGAAAAACCAAAATACAAGTTTAAGAGAATTAGTGCTCAAGGCAAACATAGCTTGAGTAACCAAGTTTATGGTGAATTTTATTCCACTGTTTGTCTGTCCATGCTCATAGTCTGTCTGCTACGGTTATCAGCCTCTTGTTCTTGTAAAACTGAAAAATCTTTTTTTTTGGGGGGGCAAAGCAATCACAGAATGCTGGCTCTCTTCTCATGTTGTCTTTCTTCCATGATCATGTCTCCTCAAAAGACAAGTCTCCCCTACTTCCTTACGCACTCTCTCTCTCTGGTATAACTTTGATCATACATAGTATTGCCTCAAGCTCTATTTATATTTCAAGAAACCTAAAGAGAGGGTAAAACCATGATATCTCATTGAAACAATCTGTCAATATCTATTCTTCTGAAAATGCTTTCTTTGATTATTTCAAAATGTTCTTTAACAGGCAACATGATCCAAATCAGTAATCATTTCCATGAGAAAGCATCTTAAATTTAGCTGGATGTGGTGGTAGAACCCTGTAATTTCAGCACTTGGGAAGCTGAGGCAAGAGGATCTTGAGTTTGAGGCCAGCCTGGGCTACTTAGCAAGACCTTGGCTCAAAAACAAATCAAGCAAACAAGGAAACATTTTAAATTTAAACATCAGGATAGGCACAGGCTTTGCTTTTCAGGATGGGAGCTGAACTCCAGAAATGACAGAAAAATATTGTTGAAAATTCCTATTTGCATTTTTTGAGTAGAAACAAAGAATTTGTGAGAACAGAGAGCAGAACAAATCAAATTTAAAGGCAAAACAACAGCCCACGCAAACAGTGGGAAATGTTTTTGCAGTTGAGAATGCAAACTGGGTGCTCAAAACTTGTGGGGGTGTCTGCTGAGAAAATCAGGGCTTTGGGATTCATTGGGGAAGTTTTTGTCTTTATTTTTGCTTGTTTGTTTTTTTGTCTTTTTTCAGTCAGGCTGGCCTTGAACTCACTTTGTAGTCCAGGCTAACCTCAACCTTGCAGCAATCCTCCTGCTTCAGCCTCCTGAGTGCCGGGATCATAGGCGTACATCAGGGGAAAGTTATTAATGGAGGCTGACCCAGGAGCAGCCAGGTGGAAAGATTCTGCCGTTCTCTTCTTTCATTAAGTAGGCAATGGCTATCATGAAGTCTGATTCCAAGCTAGGGCAGTAAATGTGGCTGTTGCCAGGTAGGAATAAAGGACCCACCTGGGGCCACCCTGCCCAGGGCCCTTCCTGTCCCTTCTCCGCTTCCACCAAGATCAGGCTGGAGCGGAGAAGCCTCTCAGCCCTGCTCCTGTCCCCTGAAGCAGCTGTGCACATGAGTACAGCAGACGGCCTTACAGGGGATCCCCACTAAACAGACAAGGCTGCAGCCAAAAAGCACTTGTAACAGAAAGAAAAACATCACTCCCCCCCCCACCAAGAGACAACAAATTCATTAAAAAACTGAACACAGATATTCCCATGCCTGATCAGGCACAGCAGGCAAAATGCCTGGGCCAAGGGTGTTTTTAAGGGAATCCAAAAATGTTTTAAACTTATTTATAATTAAACGAAAAATTAGCATAATCTATCCTGGGTTATATTCTTCTTTATACTAGTGCAGTCATAAAATATGATTTGGGGGAGGAGGACTTTCTGAGCAGGGTTGGGGAAGAAGAAAATATCAGAGGAAAGGACGATTTTTTGAAGGCATGCAGGGGTGTTGAAGAAGCACTGCCTCTGTGATATTCTGGAGGACTTTTCTCTCTAGCCAATAGAAGGTGGGTAAAAGGCAGCGTCACTAGTTCCTGGCAGACTAGAGGCTGAGAAGGTACCGCTGAAGAGATGTGTGTTAAAGAAGCTGTGTGGGGGGCGCTTGGTGTCTGTGTAGGAGTGCAGGACAAGAGGAAGAAGATTGTTTCACAGCGTCGAGTGCAGAGGTGGAGGGGAGAAGGCAGGCGTGGATGCCTGCTCTTCTCGGCACACTCCTGGAAAATCCCTAAGTCCAACGGGTAGAATGCGACTGGATTCTGGAGTCTGCTATCAGAATTGATAAGGAGGCTCATGTTCAGACTTTGTCAGTTATGAAATGATGGAGGTGGGGGCAGGGAAAGCCACAAGGAGGAAGAGATTCTAGGGGCAACCTCTTACAACCCCACACTGCTCTAAAGGGAGTGGGTGTTATGCATCTCTGTACTCTTTCTTTACTTTTTTTCTTTTCTTTCCTTTCTTTCTATCTTTCTTTCCCCTTCCTTCCTTCCTTCCTTCCTTCCTTCCTTCCTTCCTTCCTTTCTTTCTTTCTTTCATTCTGTCTTTCTTTCTTTTTGGTGTGGATGGAACCCAGGGCCTTGTGCACGCTGAGCAGACACTCTACCACTGAGTTATGCCCCCGCCCCTGCATTCATTCTTGATTGATTGCTGAGGTCTGATTGACCACTCCTTGGATTTTTTAGGCACTGAAACTCATGAATGATGGTGGTGAACCCGACCTGGTTTAGGAGTGGACGTCAGGAGATAAATACACTTGTGTAGAAGATTAGAGACTGCTAACCAGGTCTTCAGGGGCACATATTTTCCTGTCTCCTCTTAAAACAAACCTCTGCTTCTCTTCCCTGTCGTGACCACAGTCCCCTCTACAACAAAATGGAGAACCATGAAAAGAACTTGTAAAAAATAGAAAGCTCATTGCCCACATCAAAAGTTCCATAACTCCTACCTCCTTCACTCTTCAGTTTCCCTGTCACTGGATTGTGCCACCCTTTGACGTCTTAAGCCTCCCACCCTTGGTGTCCGGAGGACAGACATCTGCATCACAGCAGATATAAATGTTACCAGGTGCTGCGTGGTGGAGACAGGGCCCCACGTTACACTTCCAGCTGGAGCTGGACTCCAAGTGAGAAATGGGAGGACAAGGAGAGGGAACAGAGACATCATTCTCACTACTTTTGTGGATCAATGGCAGAATCTGGGGAAAACTGACTGTTTTGAAGGAAAGGTCTGGGTTGTATAAAATGGGTATCATCAGTGATGAATTTGAGTGTGAGTGTGTGAGTTGCATTGGAAATAAAGTGGTCAGGATCTTTGATGAATCACTGTTTGGTGAAGAAGGAAGGAGGAAGCTAATATGAAGATGTTCAGCCTGACAGGTATGGAAAGCCAATAGCAGAACTCAGGGTGAGTAGGTGATATTGCTCACATTTCCTTGCTGGCCAGGTGACAGCATTTGTGGCTAGAGAGACAAGAAGTGAAAATGAAACCCATGCTCAGAGATATTGTATTTCCTAAATATAACAGAAGAAATGAATCATGCCAGATAGTCTCAGAGAAAAAGTTATCAAATAATTTGAAGTCATTGGGAAGTCCCTGCTATCTCCACCACTTTCATACTATAGACGTTTATGAAAAAAATTCATAGCAAAATAATGAGAGTAACAATACTTGTCAAGAAAAGAATAATGATAGTCAATGCACTGTATCATTATCTTCTCATCCTGTAGTTATGTCCTAAAGTATCCTATTCAAAAATCACTGTATCTAATGAAAGTAATTTGTTTATTGCTACATTCTACTCTAAAATCCAGCATATCTTCTCTGAACTCATGATGCACATACTTGTATTTCATGCAAATACACACAGTCAATCTACAAGCATCAAAGAGTTACAGGAGTGAAAATGATGTGTGAATCATTGAAAATTGAGAAAATTGGAAGGGTTTAAGTCTTTCAGAGGGGTCTCTGTTTCCAGTTCTGGCACTAAGGTTCAATCAAATCTAGTTAGTTAAATGAGTTAAATAAACGAATAGATGAGTGAGCAAGTATGGGTTTTGTCCTAAGCATAGGGAAAACTAGAAAAGTCAGGGGCAATGAAGTATAAGAAATGATTTTTCTAAGAACAGACCTGCAAACACTCTAAGATCCTTGATTTGATTTTTTCTGAGTGCCTGTGTAGCTGTCTACTCCACTTATTTGTATAATGAATGTATAGGGTGAATGGAGGTAACTGTTCATTAATAAATACTATGTTTCATACACTAGAATAAGCACCAAGGACATAATGATGACCTATTTTTACTTTTTGGTTACTACAATTGTGTCTTTTCCAAATTTTAAATGAATCTACATTTCTTGTAAGAGTTTTGAAGGTTTTATGCCTCAAGACTTCAGGTAAAGTTACAGTAGAATTATCAAAGGAAAATGTATATGTTTTAGAAGCAGGAAAACTAACCTAAAATTTATATGGGCTCTCAAGGAATTGTAAGTAGTAAATTACTTAATTAAACTATCTTAAATATTCACACATCTTAACTTCAGACATCTTACAAAGCTACAGTAAGCAAAATAATTCAGTGCTGGAATAACAACATGCAGACAGACCATTGGAACAGAACAGAGAGCCCAGAAACAAATGTGGCCAAAAGCAGAATGGGGAGAGGACAGTCTCTTTAGCAGATGATGCTGGGAAAACTGCATATTCACATGTGAAATAATGAAGTTGAATCTTAGCTTATAGCATATACAAAAGTAAGCTCAAAATAGATAAAAGAGCTAAAAGTATAAAACCCCAGGAAGAAAATAGGAAAATCTTCATGGCATTGGATTTCTTGGATATGACACTGGAAGTCTATGCTACAAATAAAAAAATAGAAAAATTCAACACCATAAAGCTCAAATTTCAATGAAAAATACATTGAAAGATTACATATAGCATGAGAAGAAACATTTGCAAATTATCGTTCTAGTAAGTTAGCAACCAGAATATATAAGAAGTTTCTACAACTCAAAAACAAAACAAACAAAACAAATAACTTGAATAGAACTTCAAAAGATACTGGTAAACTGAATTTAGCAACCCAGTTAAAGGATTATTCAGCATAATTTCATGTGATTTACTCCAAGCATGCAAGATGTTTCAGCAAATCCAGATCTGTAAATGTGGCACACCACATTAACAGAATGAAGGACAAGAACTATACAATCGGCTCCACCCGCATGCCCCAGGAGGCTGCCCTCACTTACTGCACACAGGATCCAGCTCTACCGGGTCCCATGACTCAGCGTGACCCAAGACTCAGCGTGACCCTCAGTGGAACGCCTGACCAGCCTCTCAGGACACAGAGATACTCAGCCCAGCCCAGCTCAGCCCAGGACCCCAGAGCTGCTCATCAGGGACTGACCAGCATAGCTGCAGGGCCTTGGAGAGCTAGGGCTCCCCCCACTAGAGTCCAGAGCATGCACGAGCTCCATACTTCAGTGGAGAGGCCTGTGCTCAGTATCCAAGAGCTTGCCTGCCCCGCCCAGCCAGGAGCAAAGCCCTGGCACGGTAGGCCTGGAACTTGCCCAGGCTTGCCCGGCACAAATGTTGCTCTGAACTCCTTACAGCCAGACTCAGGGTCTGGGCGGCATCACACTCCGGGGCACACTCTGCCTAGCTCCCTGGGACCTGGAGGCCTTGGCCCCCACCCGGTTAAGGGAGAGGCTCCACCTACATGCCCCAGGAGGCTGCCCTCCCTTGCTGCACGCAGGACCTGGCTTTATCAGGTCCCGTGATTCAGCATGACCCAAGAATCAGCGTTACCCACAGAGGAATGCCCCGCCAGCCTCACAGGACACAGAGCCACACAAGTTCTTCAAGAAAATGACAAAACAAAAGACCAAGAGGCAGTCTCAGTCCCCCAGCCCACAAAGAACAAACCCAAGAGACACTGAAATGGAAGACAGTGGGAGTCACACAAATGGACTTTCTGAAATGATAAAAAATGCAATAAAGAAACAGCTTGATGAAGCTATAGAGAAATTCAAATCAGAAATATTCTCTCAGCTAAAAAATG
>RJWM01019983.1:0-37975 GCA_004363535.1 Dasyprocta punctata | reverse complement strand
TGCAAAATGGGCATCTGAAATACATAGATACTTCTTGGATGAAGAAGTATTAGCAGCAAATAAATACATGAAAAAGTGTCAAACATCTCTAGTCATATGAGAAATGCAAATTAAGATGACACGGAGGTTCCATCTCACTCAAGAAAGTATGAGTATTACCAAGAAATCAACCAAACCAGGAGACAACTAAGACTGCCTTCCAGGGGCCTGAGCAACCGGCATGGTCCCCAGGAAGACAAAGAAATGGGCTTTTCGGGAGCCCGCCCCACCAGGCCTGAGTGCCTCCAACCAGGAGACAAGTAGACTGTCTTCCAGGAGCCTGCGTAACCATCATGGACCCCAGGAAGAGAAAGAAATGTGGTTCTGGGGAGCCTGCCCCACCGGGCCTGGGCACCTCCAACCAGCAGACAACTAAGACTGCCTTCTGGGGATCTGCTTGACTGGCGTGGACCCCAGGAAGAGAAATATGTGCCCCCCATATGCCTACTGGCACGTGGGCTAAGAATCAAGGACAAAGCTCTTCCTGTCCACCTTGTAAACCAACCTGCTCGTTCGGAGGTCTGGCTACATTGATAGCAACTAAGGTACATAAAACAACTAAATACTAGTATTGGTTTGTTCATTTTGTAGGCCTGGGGCTGGCAGCCTGAGCGTCTCTTTGGAAGATGACAGTACACAATGTAGCAAAAATGGGGGATTCTCTTCTGTCTTGTCTTTGAGGCCCAATATTGTTCCCATTGTTTTGCTTTCTTCTGATTAATTTTTTGGCCTTATTTTATACTCTATTTTTATTGGTTTTATTGTGTTTCTTTTTTTGCTTGATCTTACTATACCTGTTGGGATGGTCAACTATTCTAAAAATAACAAGATATACTATAGTAGCTATTGTTTTCATAGTATCTTTCTTAGAAGTTCTGTACCAGTTCTACTGCTTTGTTTTGATTGACTTCGTTCTGTTATGCTTTGTTGGATTTTACTATCTTTAAAATTAAAAAAAAAAGAAAGAAATCAACCAACAACAAACGCTGGTGAGGCTGCATGAGAAAAGGAACTTTTCTCCACTATTCATGGGAGTATAAACTGGTACAACCACTGTGGTAATCATTATAGAAATTCCTCAAAAACTAAAGCTAGAGGTTCCATTTGACCCAGCTATTCCCCTTCTTGGTATCTTCTCAAAAGAATTAAAAGCATTATATCACAGTGATATATGTTTATATAAACCCATGTTTATAGCAGCACATTGTATAATAGCTAAATGTTAGAAACAGCCCACTTCATTTGCACAATTATTACCCTTTTATTTTTTATTTTTGTTAATACATGCTTGCAGTTACATTCATTATAGAGTGTGAGTACATACATATAACACATCTTTATTTTTTATGTCTCCTTCCTTCTCTCTCTCCTGCCTCCAACTCTTAAAAGTCTAGAGAAGAAAAAGGACATGAGAAAAGGGACTTTCAATCCAAATTCTAAAAAACAATACATAAGGAGTTTACAGAATAAAAGAGCATCTAAGGTGCTTTAAACAAATGATCGGAGATGTTAAAGGAATTACAAGTGTACAATGCCTCTGAATACAAAGGGAGGTTCTCTGATGAAGGATCAAGTCAGGTACATTTTTGTCACAAGAATACTAATGAACAAGCACAGAACATAAGCAGCATGCAGTGAATAGATATTTTTGTTCACTAGAAATCAGTGAGCAGTGCCTGATTTAGGTGAGCATTGTCTAGGGGATGTCAGCTTGTCTTACTAGAGTATCTGGAGTCAGTTGCTGTTGGAGGGGCAGACTGGAGTAGGATAGTCTCACTGGGGGTCTTCACTTCTGCCAGTGAAGTGAAAGCCCAAACTTCTCAGGATGCTCCTGACTGGTTCAAAGACAGAGGTGGAACAAACGTATGTTTGCAAGCTTGTGCTTGTACCATTTGTTAATGACCATTGATCAAAGCAAGTCACAGAGCCCAACTCAAGATAATCAGAGGAATTTCATTTATAGGGCAAAGGATTTGAGTAGAGAAAAGAATCACTGGTTGGTAGTCAGAGATGCAATTAACCCACTACAGAGACTGACTTAATAATTTAAAAAGCTTCAGAGAGAAATAGTAAGATGAAGTTTGGAATATGTAGCTTGAATTAAAGTGCAAAGAGTTCATTTGTAAAGTAGCTTAATTGCAAGAATATAATGAGCTGGATTTAACCAGTAGATTTTGAACCAGAAAAGTAAACCACTAAATTTACAAAAGGCATGTCTGTGCTGCAGAGGAGACTGTTAGAGTAGTTTCACCTAAAAATGCTTGAGAAATAAACATATTTAAATGCTTGCAAGAGAAAGCACTAGGAATGGAAGATGCTAACTTGCTTCTTTTGCATCCTTTCCTCTTATTCTCTGGTATATTTTTAGAATATTTTGTAAAATGGAACATTCTTTCATGAACTTATATGTTCGTTAAGTTTCCCCCACCTTTTAATTCTGAACCGATACCATCTCAAAAATAAAAAATAAAAAATAAAAACACATCTCATCTATAGTTTGAATGTTAAACCTCCCATATACCTGGACCACAATTTTGTCTTATACCTGGGCCCCACTTCCTGTTTATGTGATGGCCTGTGCTCTAAAGAGCCTTCTTTCCTCTCTGTATTTCTTTGGACATCCTTGCTTATCCTTTAAGTCCACCCTTACATTTTCTGTCTTCCAAGAACCTATTTCTAACCCATATAACTAACAGTTTGTTTCTCTGTGTCCTTTAATAATATAGAAATGCATACAGTATACTCTCCTATATTATATAAAGAATGTGACTTTACCTTTGATGGGCAATGTTTTCCTCAGACTAAAAATCTTTTTTTTTTTTTTTTTGATACTGGGCATTGAACCCAGGGTCTTCACAATGAACCACTCTCCTACTTTTTTATTGACCAGGGTCTTGCTGTATTGGCCAGTCTGGGTTTAAATTTGTGATCATTGTGCCTCAGCCTCCCAGAGAGCTGGAAGTGCAAGTGTTTTCAACCATGCCATGCTTAAGATTAAAAATCTTTTAAAAAACTTTCCAACAAATGAATTGTTCAGAAAATCAGGATTAGTTTACTTTTGGGGGGAGGCAAAGTAGAAAAGAAAGAAGGGAAAAGATTATATATATACTTATGTATACATATATGTGTGTATGTAAATATATACAAGATAGATAACTGTACTACTAATCTGCTAGTTCATCATAAAGAACAGTTTGTGTTTTCATTGTCTGATTGATCATTTTTTTCAAGCTGAAATCTTGCAATCAGAACAACTACTTTCAAGATAACAGTATGCAATATATTAAGTCATGTTAATTTCCTAATTTTGAAATTTAGAGTTTTATTTTTTAATGTTGAGATAGGGTCTTTCTAGTGTTTCCCAGACCGGCCTTAACCTTGCCATCTTTCAGTCTCAGCCTCCAAAATTGCTAGAATTACAGAAACATTGTACTGTGCCCTTTCAGATAAGTGAATTTTTTTTATCCTTGTGGCATATAGGAAGCACTATATAAGTGATTGCTTGCTATTTTTTTTATTAAATGAATGTGGTAATTCTGAATCTAACTTGCAGAAAGGTAAAGTTGTCAGTTGCAAATAGTTCAAGAATGTGAACACTATGCTATTAAATATGCATGTACACCAGTAAACTTAGAGTATAGAATATTATAAAATCATGTGGATTTCTGATTTGTGTATGTTTGTATAAGATTGGCAAAAAGGAACATAGGAAGCTGCAGATGGATTAGATTTATCCGTAGGCTATTATTGGAATTACTCAGTCAGGTTACTCTGTAGCCAAAAACCTCATCTTTCCTTCTCTTTATGTAAGGGAGTTCAGTCTATGGAAACTAAGTACAGTAAGATACAAACATTCAAAGTTTCTATAACATGGAGGCCAATAATTCAGTTAGTATTATTTGACATTTAGAGTTTACCAGCTCAATTATTTTCAGTGTTATCTCTTACTCAAAATTGAACAACTTCTAGGGACAGAGAATGAAAATAATTCAGAAGAATTTTCTATACATATGCAAACATTCAGAATATAGAAAAAGGTTTTGCTTTGATTTTCCTTCAAAAAGAGTTCCTCTTTGAAAAGTTCCTTTACAGAGACTTGCATGAGGCCTGTTACCCCATTTTTCTTGCATATTTCAGTTTTGGAAGAAGAATGCCAATCCTGTATCTGACTCACCATTATATTTCGGAAGCGCACAATTTGTTTGACGCCACAGGCTCACAGAGGGAGGACAGTTTGTCTCATAATGAACTGTGCCCTAAATCTCACCTATATCTGATGCACAGGAGACTTTGAGTGAAGTGGAACAGAATAAAACTTTTGAGCCTATTGGAGTAGAATTAATATATTTTGTATGTGAGGAATACATGAATTTTGGGACCAGACACAGAATAAGATGGTTTGACTGTAACCTCCAAAATTTAAATCTTGGCAGCTGTAATCCCAGCATTTTGGGAGGTTGAGGGAGGAGGATTGCCACAAGTTCAAAGCCATAGTGTGCTACATAGTAAGTTCCAGGGAATCATGAACTACATAGCAAGATCTTGTCTCAGAATAGGAGCACAATTTATAATAACTAAATCTTGGAAACAACCCAAATGCCCATCAGTTGTAGAATGGATAAAAAAGATGTGATTTTTTTGTACAATGGAATATTACTCAGCTATAAAGAAGGATAATCTTGAGGCTTTTATAGGTAAATGAAGGCCACTTGAGACCATAGTCATAATGAGATAAATCAAACTCACACTTATAAATATTGTATTGTCTTCCTAGTGTAAAAAAAGTCTTAACATTTGTCTGTAAAAGTCCTAACTAATTAATTACTTTGTGGAGCTGGGGATCGAACCTAGAGCATTGTACATCCTAATCAGGCACTCCACCACTGAGTTACATCCTGGCCCTAGGTCTCTTTGCAAAGTAATAATTCATATGAAACTCATCATTTTAAACTGTACAGTTCCATGGTTTTTAGTTCATAAGGTTGTGTGACCATCACTATCTGATCCCTGAATAATTTTATCCCTCCCAAAATAAATACCTCACCCATCATCAATTGATTCCCTTTCCCTCCACATCAGTCCTTATTCCGTCACTAATTTACTTTAGGTCTGAATTGATTTGCTTATTTTGGACATTTTATATGATTAGATGTCTGACTTCTGTCACTTAGCATACTGTTTTCAAAGTTTATCTATATTGTGTCAATACTTCATAAATTTATATTGCCAGATAAGTCCACATTCTATGGATATACCATATGGATATATACTATATGGCTGTAGATTCTGATTATCTATCCATTTATTCCCAAGTATTTGACTTGTTTCCACCTCTGAGCTGTTATAAGCAGTGTTATAAACATTCATGTACAGTGCTTGTGTGGGCATATTTTTTCTGGGATATATACCTAAGATTAGAAGTTCTGAGTCATACTGCAAACCAAATATTTAACAATTTGGGGACAGTTCACTGTTCTTCTCAAGGAATAACATTTTACATCTGAGTGTGTAAGTTTTTATCCTTTTATATTCTTGTTAACATTTTTCTGACTTTTTGATGTAATCTATTGGATATAAAGAGGTGTCTTCCTGAGGATTTGATTTTTGTCAATTAATGATAATAAACATTTTTTCACATGTTTATTGGTCATTTATGTATCTTTGAAGAAATGCCTTCTTAGATATCATGACTATTTTTAATTGAATTATTAGTATTTTTATTATAGAATTGCAAAAGTTTTTTTTATTTAAGAGAAAAAAAGACATATATAAGAAAGACAAAAAGCAAAAGAGACAAACAAAAGGCTAGAGTAAATGCACAACAGTAACATACAGGTTCACAAAACAGGATAGAAATTTGACAATGGTTGCAATATTGTGTATCATTATCTTCAAAATGGTTGTATACATTAATAGATATAGACATGTAAAATTGATCCAATCATATGAGTATTAATTGTTCTTTATCCATAATGAACACATTCAGCAGTGTGTTTGTTTTAGTTATCTTACATATACATATATGCAGATTTATAGCTTTTCCTCTTCCCTTCCCTCTTTCCCCCTTTTCCCTTCCCAGTTAGCAAAAGTTCTTTATTCTAGACCCAAGTCCCTTTCAGATACACAATTTGGAAAAATTTTTCTCTCATTATATGGGCTTACATTTTACTACTCAGTGCTATCTAAGGAATAAAATTTTTTTAATTAAGAGAAAGCAAATTTCTCTTAATTATGTTGGAAACTTATTCTTCTATGCAAGTGTAGACAGATGGGACCATGAGAGGTAATTAGAACATGAGGGCTCTGCTTCATGACAAAAGAAATTATTATGGCAGTGAGTTCATTATTTCAAGTATGGAGTCCTTGTAAATTTTGAATTCTCTCTTACCCATATGATGCCTTCAACCACGCTAAGATGCAGCAAGAAGGCACTGACTAGATCCATCCCTGTGACCTCAGACTTCCCAGTCTCTAAAACCATAAACCAAATGACCATTTATTGTTTGTAAATTAACTCATTGTGTGACATTCTGTTATTCAATACAAAATAGACTAAGGCAATTGGATGCATTAAGTTTTTAGTACATTGGCATTGGAAATGAAAAATAATATAGTAGCGGAGGGGAAAAAGGACAGAAAATCTCTCAAAGAGTTAAACAGAATTAAGATAGGACACCACAATTTAACCTTAACTTTCATGGGTGTTTTTAGTTGTATTGCTGTGGATGCCTCCATGTCCTGAATCAATTCAAAACATTCACCTTTCATGGTAGTTTTGACTTTGGAGAAGAGTCAAAAGTTGCACGGTGCCAGATCCAGTGAATAAAAATACATTATAATATTTTCAGGATCCTGCCTGCCTGTTGGATGACACTTAGCAGCACCATTCACTGAATTTCTGATCATGCATCTTGAAGACACTCACAAAAGATTTCCAGAACTGCTTCAGTAAGTTTCAAGAGTGACGGGATAAGTGTATTTGAAATTACAGAGAGCATTTTGAGGGGTGATTAATGGCAATGTGTCTTTCACACTAGCAAGTTTAAAAAAATTTAAGCATTCACTGTATATTTAGATCACAATTGGCATATAACCAAAATAATGACAAAAAGTGTTAAAATCTTGCTCATGCATGTTTACAGTTACATTATGGGCTAAAAATGATAAATGATCTTCATATCTGTCAGGTGGGGAAAGGATAAATGAACACAGTATATCTATAAAATGGGCTGATTTTCTATCTTAAAAAGAAATAATGTGCTGGCATAACTTACAATATGTTTTAATTTAAAAAGTATTGTACTAAATAAAGAAAGCTAGACTAAAGGGTCTATCTATTGTGTCATTCCTTTCATATGAATGTTTAGAGGAAATTACATCTATAGACACAAAAAGCAATTTTGTTTTTTCATTAGTTGGAGGGTTTAGACAGCAAGGCAATAGTAATAGCTATAAAGTTTTCTTTGAAAGTGATGGAATTTATGTAAAGTTATATAATGATTAATGGTTCATTATGAATACTAGAAGTAAACATATATTGCAAAATGGTTAAAATTGTTACTTTTATAATATGAGATTTTCTTCTCAATAAAAAGTACTTTAAAATTTGTGGTAAAACTGTTCTTTGTATTAACCAAGATAAAAAAAACATATTTGTGTATTAAGAAATATGTCAGAAGCTGCCTACATAATATAGAATTTATAAGTTCCACATATTTCTTTTTGAATTTCTCTTTTTAATACTTCTAGTTAATAAAACTACATTGTATGCATTATTTTAAGAATTTAATAGAAATTTTTACTCATTTGCTGTGTTTTAGTATTGCCATGGTCACCACATTCGTTACTATATCAAAATTGGGCATACAGGTTTCTGGGAAGGTGGCAGAACTGTAAGCAGCAGAGTAAACAACCTCCCTGAGAGATACCGTCCAGATGCTGGAATACAGCAACATGGGGAAGACAAGAAGGAAGTTAGTGGGTCCCCTGGACCCAGGAAGAATCTAAAGTGAGAATTTAAGCCCACAGAAAGACTAAAAAGAAAAACTTAAATGAAGAAGAAGGTATAGCTGGTGGCACCGTTGCCTGGAGCCGGAACCAATGTGTGAGATGAGCTGCTGAAAGCTGGAGACACATGACCAAGGTGCTGTGGCAGTGGCAGCGACCCCAGAGGCCTCTGCCAAGAAAGACAGCATTGCAGGAGAGCAGCAGTGGAGAGGGGGAGCAGATCTGGAAGACTGAACTGGCTGATGGTGAGTGGAGAGGATTCCATCCTCCACGGGAGAAAGTAATCGACCAGGAACCATTCTGGAGTTGGGCTGGGTGGGCCTGGGCCTGGGGCTGCTCCTGGCTTCCTCCAGCAGCTCCTAGCTGAGCACAGACTAGTGAAAATTGCTCAGACTGAGTCCTGCCCCAGCGTGCATTCTAGGGGCCATCTCAGAGGGTCCCAGCAGGTAACCAGCTTGGTCTGGTGGCAGTAGACCCACACACGCTTCAGGGGTGGTAGTGGAGGATCCTGCTGGTGACCAGCCCAGGTTTGCAGGTGGCAGCCCCACCCCTGTGTGCACTCCACCAGCCATCAGGGAGCCAACACAGGCTGGGGAAAAGCAGCAGACAGTGCTGCACCAGCGTACCCAGTGGCCCCCATCAGATAGCCATAATCAGCACTGGCTAGAAGAACCAAACAGTCTCACTTCAGAGAAATTGTAGCCAGTGCGAGGAGTGCCTGGGATCCCAGTACCCATTTGTCCAGAAGAACCCAGGAGTATGTCAAGACGAAGACCAAAAGGCAATCTCTGGCTTCTAATCTAAGCAGAGCAAGTCCAGGAGATGCAAACGCAGAAGAGATCAGGTTCACACAACTGAAGTTTCTGAGGTGATGGCAACTGAAGTAAAGAAACAACTTCATGAGGCTATAAAAGAAATTAGAACAGAAACACTAACTCAGGTAAAAGAAGAAATGAAAAACATAATAAAAGAATTGCTGGCATCTCTAAAGAAGACATAGATGAAAAAATGGAGCATAGGAAAATGAGGGAAACCTTGAATGAACAATACAAAAAGGATTTAGAATACATGAAACAGATTCAAAGACATAACCAGGAAATTAAAAACTCCATTGAAAGTTGAGAAAACCACTTGAAAGAAACTGAAGATAGACTTTCAAACCTTGAAGAAAGGTTTGTGGCCTGTGATCACAAAAGGAAAGATCTCTTAAAAATAACAAGGAACTTGGTGGTAACAATTCAACGACTGCAAGACAATCCAAAGAAACACAACTTAAGAATAAAAGGTGTGAGTGAAAAATCAGGGGTCAATACAAATGACATTAAAAGTCTATTTACAGAAATAATATCAGAAAACTTCCCAAGCATGGGAAAAGGAAGTGACATTCAGATAAGTGAAGTATATAGAACTCCAGCTAGCCATAACCAAGATAAATCTATACCCAGACATATAATAATCAAGATCCCAGAAATTCAACACAAAAACAGAATATTAAAAGCTGTTAGGGAAAATAAACAGATCACCTACAAAGGAAAATTCATCAGAATCACAACAGACTTCTCAACACAAGCCATCAGGTCAAGAAGAGCTTGGAATGAAGTATTTCAAGTGCTGAAAGAAAACAACTTCCAACCCAGATTGATGTACCCTGCAAACTCTCAAAATTAATGGGGAAAAGCCGGGCGTGGTGGCACATGCCTTTAATCCCAGCACTTGGGAGGCTGAGGTAGGCAGAGCATTGTGAGTTCGAGGCTGACTTGGGCTACAACGTGAGTGCAAGGCCGGCCTGAGCTACATAGTGTGACCCTGCCTCAAAAAACCAGGGCCAGGAGTTTGGCTCAGCAGCTTAAGCACCTGTCTGGGAGGTGCGAGGCTGTGAGCTTGATCCCCGGTGCTGCAAAATAGATAAATAAATAAATAAATAAATATTAATGGAGAAATAAGAATCTTCCATGAGACAGAACAACTGAAGGAATTTATGACCACCAAGCCAACCCTACAAAGAATACTAAAGGATAGTCTAGAGAGAGATTAAAAAGACCACAGCTCCAGAAACAGTGGCAGAGGGGGTATCACTGAATGGGGCAGACTATTGAATAGAGAGGAAAAGTAAGCAGCCAATGGCAGGAAAATAGCATGGCAGACATGAGGAAGTGCATGTTGGCCTTAACCATTAACATAGATGGCCTCAATTCACCAATAAAAAGAAACACAGCAGAGTGGATCAGGAGACAGGATCCATAAATATGCTTTATATAAGAAACACATTAAACTTGAAAGGGGGTTCACAGACTGAAATTCAAAGGAAAGAGAATAATGCTTTATGTGACAGGGAACCAGAAATAAATGGGGGTAGCTTCCCCATTAGCTACATAGTGGAAAAGAAAGATATGACATTTTTATCCAATGGAAAACTACTCAGCTATAAAGTAAAACAACCTCAAGCCTCTTGTAGATCAATGGATACAACTTAAGATCATGTTTATGGATGAAATGATCCAGAGTCACAAGGGTGAACATCATGTTACCTCCTTAGTACAAAAAATCTAAAGGAGTTAGGATACAAAATGCACAATACATATTGTGAAATGGAAAGGGGAAGAAGTGTCTAAAAAGGGAAGGCAGTAGCCATTGTTAATCTATTATCATGATTTGAGTACTGTATTGTTTTCATTGTTCTGTTTAGTTTGATTTTATTCTATTTTGATTTGTCTAATTTTATTATATTTGATGGCATGGACAGCTATTTCAAAGATAACGAAATACATTATGGTAGCCATTATTGGTATCTGATCATCTTGTTTTGAAGCCCTGTATTGCTTTGTTTTGTTTTGAGTGATTTTATTCTATTTTCATTTGTTTGATTATATTATGACTGATGATATAGGCAACTGCTTAGAAGACAGCAAGAGGCTTTATGGTAACCAGTGTTGTTTTACTGTTGTTTTGAAGTCCTGTATTGCTTCCATTGTTTTGTTTTTATTGGTTTTATTCTGTACTACTTTGCTTGATTATATTATGCCTGATGGTATGGGCAGTTATTTTGAAGATAGCAAGAGGTATTATAAGGGAAAAGGAGGAAAGAAGGAAGAGAAAAGGAAAAAGACATAAATTTGAATATATGTATACATAAGAGATTTAAAATGACTATAGTACTAAATGCAGTAGTTATTGAAAAAGAACTGTTAATGCTCATATGATTAGATCAATTTTACATGTCTGTATCTGTATGATTGGATCAATTTTACATGTCTATATCTGTATCAGTTTTACATGTCTGTACCCTTTCAAGGTAACAATAAGCAATATTACAACCATTGTCAAATCTTATCATCTCACTTTGTAAATCTATAATGGCATTGTATTGGATTTGTTGCTGTTGTTTGTTTATGTCTTTGGCTTTTTGTTTTTCTTTTCTGTGTTTTTTTCTCTTAAATAAAAAACTTGAAAAAAAATCAGGCCTACAGTGTGTTTTATTTGCTTTCTCCTCACTGAGATGTAACACCTTACACCCACGATATAAATGAGAAATGATTTATTTTCGCTCAGTTTGTAGAGGTTTCCGTCCATAGTCTGCTGGCTCAGAGGCAGGGCAGCAGGCATGACAGAGTGGCATGGTGGAATTGCAGTAGGAAGCAGAGAGCATTATGGGAGGAGGGAGCAAGCTAGGCCCTTCCAGGCCACACCCTCAGTGAACCATCTTCTATCAATATCACATTTAGCTATGAACTCTTCAGTGGGCCAATCCACTGATGAACATCAATGCCCAATGACTGAATCACCTTCCAAAAGCCCCATCTATGAGTGCATGAGGCCTTGCAATTAGTTCTCATTTATTATGCACACATGATAAATCTGAATTACATCTCACTTATTATGCACACATGATAAATCTGAACTTTTGATGAATTTTTCAATGTGATATTAGCCATTAACCTTAATTGAAAATAAATTTCATGAAAACCAGAACCCATGATTATGTTTCTTGAGTGCCAGTTACTCAATGATACTTAAATGGATGCAATAAAAAGAAGTGAATATACATAATGGAATATTACTCAGTCACAAAGAAGAATGCAATAATGTCATTTCCAGGAAAATGAATAGAACAAGAAATCAGCATTTGAGTGAAATTAATCCGACTCAAAAAATAAAATGTTTCATGTTTTCTCCTACATTAGAAAAAAAACTCTGTAAATTATAAAATAAAATAAAGAAGCGAGACTAGGAAACCAAAAGTTAGGCTTCTGGACGTGGAAAGAAAGTAAGCAGGATATAGTAGGAAAGGCAGAGGGGAGTAAGGGGACTGAACTTGAGTAAGATATGTTGATTTCATGTGCTGCCTTCCCAAATAAATTCATTATCATATGTTAACATCATACACTAATTAAATATACACTAAAGCTATACTGAAGAGTAAATGAATAAAGTATATGAATTTATATATGAGAATGAAGCATTTTGCATTTAAATTCTTTCAACTTGTCTCTCTCAAGGTCTGAACAAAAAATAACTTAAAAACTATTAAATTTATAATTTTTATTAAGAATAACCTGTGTTCATCCTCATTTACTTTGATGTATACATGCTCACACACAAACACATGAACAGGTACATACAAATGAAATTATTCATTTATGTATATCATCACACAGGCAGAAAGGTTGAAAAGTTGCCACTATTTTTTGTCCTCTCATAAGTGTTATTTTGTTACTCCACCACCTGTGTCCCTAAAACTCTAACGTGTCTTTTGGGATGTGTATATATAAAACACATTTTCCATTGAAGACTCATTTCAGTTCTACAGGGATTTTGAAGCTGAGCTCCATGCATATACATATACAGCAGTATTCTGATAGTTTTTGACCAAGAACCTGGACATCTAGACCAGATTGCTTTTGTCTCCCTATTTTGCCTTTCAGAAACAAGGTATTTAATGAGAATCAAATGAGGTGTGGGTAGTTGCAAGCTATCATTTTATTGATAATATCGATATATATTGGAGACAAACTTTGTTAATACATACAGCTTTGAATATATTCTAAGAAGTAATTATATTCTCAGAAATAAAATGTTTATTCCATCTGCTTACTTTGAAAGCAGTGATAGTTTTTGCCTTAGAAAATGTTTATTTCTACAATTACAAGATTTTAATTTAGTGCAAAATCTCACGAATTTTATGAGAATCTATTTTTCCTAAACAAATAGACACCATTGGAAAGGGTGAGAGTTGGGTATGAATCACCTATGGCAAGAAGAAATAGCTATACCAGAGAGAATGGTCTTACTTGCCCTCAACTTGTTCCTCAGAAGCATAATCTAGTTTGTTTCTATTCTATATTAAACATACATACTCATTGCATGAGTTTATTTTTCCTGAAAAAGGTAAAGACATATAATATTGAAAACATTTTAAATTTGTGTTAGAAGAAGTCTAATTTGTAGTTAACAGTATGTTATTGGGTTTCAGTTTGCATCTTTAACTGAGAAATGTGAAAAAGCATTGAAGTTGGGACAAACTGCTATATAAGAATAAAGTCAGCATTGATAATTAAAATCATAACTCTGAAGGAGACACAAGGGGCAGAAATAAGATATTCACATCTCATTTAATGAATAACGCTTCAGAAGATAGCACAGGACATCTCAGAGATACAGTTCCTGTTTTTAACTCATGGCTGAGTATGTCCTCCCTGATTCTCTTAGTTACACTCATACCTCGATTCACAAATACATGGGTAGAGTGTGATAACAGATCACTTTAAAATTTTCCAACTTTTAAGACAAACTAAAAGAAGTTCATGAACTAGGCCTTGATTTTCTCTAATATTCTATTCTACAATTAGGAGATGTTAGAAAAAATATAACCAGTATAATGGAATTTTCTGGGTTATTTAATGAGGTAACTAATAGAATGCATCACCTGAAGAGTTATGTCTCCAAAAACAAGTCAAGAAAATGTGAGTAATAGGATGAGAATAATGAAGATGATGAATCATCCCTTAATATCATGATCCTGGGTATGTGCACTTACATGCTGTTGCAGAGATAAGTAAGAATGGTAACATTAAACATTTTCTCTTTGTGAAGAATGTTCCAGGATCTCAGAGAGTCCAACAACTCTAAGTTCCGGGTTGCTGAGTTCATTCTGATGGGATTCCCAGGCATTCACAGCTGGCAGCACTGGCTCTCCCTGCCCTTGGCTCTACTCTACCTCCTAGCTCTCACTGCCAACATCCTCATCGTGATCATCATCAAACAGGAAGTATCCCTGCACCTGCTTATGTACCAATTTCTGGGCATCCTGACTGTGGTGGACATGGGTCTGGCTACCACCATCATGCCTAAGATTTTGGCCATCTTATGGTTCAATGCTAAAGCCATCCGTCTCCCTGAGTGCTTTGTTCAGATGTATGCCATCCATTGTTTTGTGGCCATGGAGTCAGGTATTTTTGTCTGCATGGCTATAGATAGATATGTAGCCATTTGTCAGCCACTGAGATATCCATCAATAATTACTGAACCTTTTGTGATCAAAGCAACTGTATTCATGGCATTCAGAAACTGTTTGGTTACTATCTCTGTGCCTGCTCTTGCTGCTCAAAGAAATTATTGCTCCCGGAACCAAATTGACCACTGTTTTTGCACAAATCTTGGGGTCACTAGCCTATCCTGTGATGACAGGAAAATCAACAGTATCAACCAACTAGTTCTGGCTTGGACAGTCATGGGAAGTGATTTGAGTTTAATTCTTGTGTCATATGTTTTGATCCTTCAGTCTGTGCTGAAGTTGAATTCAGTAGAAGCTGCATCTAAGGCCTTAAACACCTGCACAGCCCACCTTATCTTAATCTTTTTCTTCTACACAGTCATCATTGTGATGTCCATCACTCATAGTGCAAAACTGAAAGTTCCCTTCATCCCAGTTCTACTTAATGTGCTACACAATGTCATTCCTCCTGCCCTCAACCCCATGGTGTATGCTCTCAAGAACAAGGAGCTCAGGCAGGGTTTACATAGAGTGCTTCAGTTAAATACCAAATACTACTAACATTGAGAATGCCATATTTTTTCCTCATGTTTATGGTTTGCATTCTCAGTAATAACAATTGGTTATTAAAATAGCAGATGAACCATGGCAGGTCTTCAGGTATATTAAGGGATAGCTCACAAAAACAAGAGCCTCAGTACAAAAAATGTGGACTTAATATCGGAAATCTCTCAGTGTTAAGCAAAATTCTACATCACAAAGAGTAACACGATATTGTTATTTGTCTCAAGGAATCCAAGTGAAAGATACACAGCATATACTGTATCAATGTGACCTACTAGGCATGGCCAGATTTTCTAGATGATGTTCAATAGATGTGGATAAGCAGGTTATGATAATATCTACATTCATGTGGGAGAGTTGAGTAGGTTTATATTTGATATAATTATTGCTAGGAGTTTTCCTGTAGTTTTTTGATTACTTTATTAGGTACCATGTCTTTTGGGGGTCAAAGGTATAGAATATTCACATTTCTAAGAAGATATACAAATCATCAAGAGATCACAGAAAATACTATTGATCAAATTCCCATCCAACCCCAAGAATATACCAGCATGTTTTCTAAAATGACTACAATTTAAAAGACAGAAAAGGAAAATCAAATGTTGATAGATATGTGAACATATTTGAATTCTGATAAATTGCTTTTGGGACATAAAATGGTATGGTAGCTGTTCAAAATAGGTTAGCACGTATTCATTAAGTGAAGCACAATTATTTTAAGAGTCAACAGTTAACTGCTAAGTATATACCCTGCATAAGTGAAACAATTGTTCAAACAGAAACTTGTACCTATGATTAAGCCTATTCTAAAGACCTATAGAACTATGAAATACAAAGCTATGATGTAATTAATGGAATTTGTGCATTTCAATTTTTTAAAGTCTGTTCTTAACTTTGTATTTACATTTGAAAAAATTCTAGCTCTGCTTTTTTTTAATATGACACATTTGAGCTAGATGTTTGCTAAAATAAGCATGAATTAAATATGCAATGTAGAAAAATTCTTGTATTAGAAACAAAATATAGGGGGCATGCTCTGGCTAGCCCCACACTCCAGAGGCCCTGAACTCCTTGCAGCCTGATGCAAGGTCCCAGTGGTGCCACACTCTGGGGGCGTGCTCCACCTAGCCACCTGGCTTTCAGAGGTTCTGAAATCCACCCAGCCAGACATAAGGCCCCAGTGCCACACTCCAGGAGTGCATGGTTGCTAGCTGCACAGAGGATCTGAGCTTTACCAAGCCAAGCGTCACGGCTCAATCTATCAGGTGAACAAGTGGCCAGCCTCACAGGCCCAAGAGGTTCCAAGCTCAGCCCAACCCAGAGCCCCAGAGCTACTCATCAGGAGGCAGCCAGCATAGTTGAAGAATCTTGGAGGATTTGAGCTCCGCCCATCAGAGCACAAGACCCCAGCTCCATAGTTCAAGGGTGTGGCCATGTGGCAGGTCCTGGAGGTTCCAAACTCCACCCAGCCAGGAGCAAGGCCCCCAAACCATACACCAGAGGTGCGATTTGGCTAGCCCCACACTTCAGAGGCTCTGAATTCCTCACAGCCAGATGCAAGGTCCCAGTGGTGCCACACTCTGGGGCCATGCTCCTCCTAGCAGCTCCACCCAGCCAGGTGCAAGACTGCAGTGCCACACCCCGAGGGTGAGTCTCTGCTAGCTACCTCAGCTGCTGAGGTTCTGAACTCCACCTAGCCAGGTTCTAGGCCTCAGTGACACACTCCAGGGGTGTGTCCATGCCAGTTGCAGGGAGGATACATGCTCTGCCCAGCCCAGTGTCCCAGAGCAACCCAACAAAGTACATCAAGGGAACACATGGCCAGCCTCACAGGCTACAGAGCAAAAGGCTCTGGCACCATAGTTCGGGGTGTGCCCTGGCTAGCCATGGGGACATTGGAGAATTGAAGCTCTACCCAGCAGAGCATTCCAGTGCAATCTATTGGAAGGCTGCTTGGGCAGCCACACAACTCCCAGGGGAAAATGACAAAATGAAAGAGCAAGATGCAGTCTCAGTCCTCCAGCCCACTGAGAAAAACACTGAGACACTGAAATGAAAGGCACTGGAAATCACACAACGGAACTTTCTGAAATGATAGCAACTGAAGTACAGAAACAACTGCATGAAGCTAGAGAGGAAATCAGATCAGAAATAATTTCTCAGGTGAAAAATGAAATGACAAACATTATGAAAGAAGTGCTGTGTGTGTCTAAAGAAGATAAAGATAAAAAACATAAGAACATAAGAAAATGATGGGAACTTTGAATGAACAATATAAGACAGATTTAGAATGCATGAAACAGATTCAAAGGAAAATTCAGGAAAGTAAAAATTCCATGGAAAGTTGGCAAAACCACTTGAATGAAGCTGAAGATAGAGTCTCAGATCTGGAAAACAGCATGGAACCTTATGATCACAAAAGAAAAGATCTCTTAAAAATAACAAGGAGAAAGGAAACAACAATTCAACAGCTACAAGAAGGTGCCAAGGGAAACAATATAAGATTAATAGGTGTCAATGAAAAAGCAGAGCTCAATATGAATGACCTGTGAAGACTATTTGCAGAAATAATAGCAGAAAATTTTCCAAACGTGGAAAGAGAATCTGATACATGAATAAGTGAGGCATACAGAACCCCAATTAACCATAACCAAAATAAATCTTCACCCAGACATATAATAATTAGGATATCAGAAATTCAGCATGAGAACAGAATACTAAATGCTGTCACAGAAAAGAAACAGATCACCTGTGAAGGAAGACCTATCAGAATCATGGCAGACTTCTCAACACAAACCTGCAAGTCAAGAAGAGCTTGGAGTGAAGTGTTTCAAATCCTGAAAGAAAACAACTTCCAACCCAGATTGATGTATCCTGCAAAACTATCTTTAACAATTGATGGAGAAATAAGATACTTCCACAACAAAGAACAACTGAAGAAATTCATGGCCACCAAACCAAAACTACAAAGGGTGCTGAAAAACACTCTAGAAAGAGACAAAGATGACTACAATCCCAAGAGCAACAGCAGAAGGAAACCACTAAGCAGGGCAAACAATTAAACAGAAAAATTAGAAAACCAACAACAGAAACATAACATTGACAGTGATAAGTCAGTAATATCAGTTATATCCATCAATGTGAATGGTTTCAACTCACCAATAAGAAGAATCAGACTGGCAGAATAGGTTAAGAAACAAAATCCAATAATATGCTGTGTACTAGAAACACATTTAACTGAAAAGGAAACTCACAGACTAAAAATCAAAGGATGGAAAACAATACTCCATGCAACAGGAACCCAGAAAAAAGCAGAGGTAGCTATTTTGTTTGCAGACAATGTGAACTTCAAACCAAGAATAATCAAAGGAGATAAAAAAGGTCACTACATACTTGTTAGGGGCACACTTCAAGGGGAAGAGATTATGATCATAAATATCTACGTAAGACAAATCTTAATAGACATGAAGAACCAAAGAAACAATAATACAGTTATAATGGGGGAACTTAACACCACATTGTCACAAAGCAACAGATCAACTAAACAAAAAATCGGCAAAGAAATAACAGAACTGTATCAAACTTGAGAACAAATGGACCTACTAGATGGATACTGAGTGTTCCACCCAACAACATCAGAATACACATTCTCTCAGCTAAACATGGGCTATTCTCTAAAATAGATCATATACTAGCCCCCAGAACACGCTTAAGTAAATGCAAAGGAACTGAAATAATTCCATGCATATTATCTAAGCATAGTGCAATAAAATTGGAAATTAATGACAAAAAACCCACAAGAACCTTGTAACAACATGCAAATTAAATAACACTCTCCTAAACAATCAATGGGTCACAGAATAAATTAAAGAAGAAATTAAACAATATCTACAATTGAATGAAAATGCAAATACAAATTACTGGAACCTGTGGGATACAATGAAAGCAGTCCTCAGAGGGAAATTTATAGCACTAAAATTTCACATCAGAAAAATGGAAAGAACACACATAAACAACCTAATGCTGCACCTGAAACTTCTAGAAAAAGAAGAGCAAGTCAAACTCAAAGCTCAAAGAAGGGAGGAAATTATCAAGATCAGAGCAGAAATTAATGCAATTGAAACTAAAAAACAATACAAAGAATTAATGAATTAAAGAGTTGGTTCTTTGAAAAAACAAATAAAATTGATAAACCCCTAGCCAACCTTATCAAAAAGAGGAAAGAAAAACCTCAAAACCCACACAATAAGAAATGAAAAGGTTGAAATCACTGCAGACCCTAGAAAAATACAGAAGATCATCAATACCTACTTCTAAAACCTTTACTCTCATAGGTTCGATAACACAGAAGAATTGGACAGATTCCTAGAAGCATATGAATTGCCAAAGCTGGATCAGGAGATTTAAAACTGCTGAATAACCCAATTTGAAATGGAAAATGCAATTAGAAATTTACCAGCAAAGAAAAGCCCAGGTCCCAATGGATTCATGGCTGAATCCTACAAGAAATTTAGGGAAGACTTAATAGCAACACTTCTCAAACTCTTCAGTGAAATTGAAAGAGAGGCAAGTCTCCTTAACTCATTCCTGGAAGCAAGCATTATCCTAATACCAAAACCAGAGAAAGACCCAACCAAAAAAGAAAATTACAGGCCTATCTCCCTAATGAACATAGACGCAAAAATTCTCAATAAAATATTGGCAAATAGAATGCAACAAGTCATCAGGAAGATTATACACCATGATCAAGTGGGATTTATCCCAGGAATGCAGGAATGATTCAACATATGCAAATCAAAAAATGTAATAAACCATATCAGAAAAGCCAAGGACAAGAATCACATGATCATCTCAATAGATGCAGAAAAAGCTTTCGACAAAACCCAACACTCATTCATGATAAAAACCCTACAGAAAATCAGAATAGATGGTCTCTACCTCAACCTGATAAAAGCCATATGTCATAAACCAACAGCCAACATCTTACTAAATGGACAAAATTGAAAATTTTCAACCTAAAATCAGGAACAAGACAAGGATGCCCATTACCACCACTCCTATTTAACATAGTTCTGGAAACATTAGCCAGAGCAGTTAGATAAGAGAGAGAAATAAAAGGAATAAGGATAGGAAAGGAAGGAGTGAAATTATCATTATTTGCAAATGATATGATACTCTACATAGAAGACTCCTAAAAATCCACTGAAAGACTTCTAGATGTAATAACCAAATTCAGTAATGTTGCTGGATAAAAGATCAACACTCAAAAATCAATAGTATTCCTGTACACAAACAACAAACTCACTGAGAGAGAAGTAAGTGAAACCACACCCTTCACTATAGCATCCAAAAAAAAAAGGAATACCTAGTATTCAATCTACCAAAGCAAGTAAAAGATCTGTACAGTGAAAATTACATTACTCTGAAAAAGGAAATCAAAGAGGATTTCAGAAAATGGAAAGATATTCCCTGTTCATGGATAGCAAGAACAAACATTGTGAAAATGACCATTCTCCCAAAATTGCTATACAGGTTTAAGGCAATTCCAATCAAAATACCACTTGTGTACCTCACAGAGCTAGAGAAATCATTCCTAAAATTCATCTGGAACCAGGAGAGATTTAGAATAGCAAAGGCAATTCTGGGCAACAAAGGTAAGGCAGGAGGCAGCACAGTCCCTGACTTGAAACTATACTATAAAGCTACTGTGATAAACTCAGCATGGTACTGGAATAAAAACAGACCAGAAGATCAAAGGAATAGATTAAAAGATATGGCCACAACCATAAACACACTGAGCCACCTCTTCTTTGACAAAGGATCCAAGCATGTACATTATAAGAAAGATAGCATCTTTAATAAGTGGTGCTGGAAAAACTGCTTTCTACTTGGCAAAAACAAACTAGATCTAAGCCTATTACTATGAACTAAACTAAAGTCAAAATGGATCAAACATCTGAATATTAAAAGAGAGACATTAAATCTGCTGGAAGACAAAGTAGGCAAAAATCTTGACAACATAGGAGTAGGCAGAGAATTTATTAACAAAAAATCAAACTGCATGGGAAATACTTCCCAGAATCAACAATTGAGATCTTGTCTTATTAAACAGTTTTTGCATGTCAAAGGAAATCTCCAACAGATTAAAGAGAAAACCCATGAATTGGGAAAATATCTTAGCCAACTGTCCCTCAGACAGAGGACTTCTATCTAAAACATATAAAGAATAAAAAAAAATCAGGCCCCTAAATTTCAAGGACCCAACCCAAAAATGGGCATCTGAAATGAATACACATTTCTCAGAGGAAGAAATACAAATGGCAAATAAATATATGAAAAAATGTTCAATATAATTGGTATTTGGGAAATTCAAATTAAAACAACACTGAGATTCCACCTCATCCCAGAAAGAATGGCCAAAATCAAGAAATCAACCAATAAAAAATGCTGGAGGAGCTGTGGGGATAAAGGAACTCTTCTCTGCTTTTGGTGGGAGTGTGGGTTTGTGCAACTACTGTGGAAATCAGTGTGGAGATTCATCACAAAGTTAGGATGAGAGATTCCATTTGACCCAGCAATCCTGCTTCTGGGCCTTTTTCCAGAAGAACCAAAAACATCATACCACAGCGATATATGTGCATCATGTTTATAGCAACCCAATTTGTAATAGCCAAATCTTGGAAAAAACCCAAGTGCCCATCAATCAAAGCAACAATAAAAAGGATGTGGTATTTTATACATTGTAGTACTACTCAACTATCAACAAATATTGCATCAAGACTTATAAGTAAATGGACATGACTTGAGACCACACACTTAAGTGAAATACATTAGACTCACATGTGTAAATACCGTATTGTCTCCCTAGTGTAAGAAACTGAAAAAGTATATATGATCCAAAATCTACAATAAATGCTGTGTAAGGGTAAGAAATCGCTCAAAAAGGAAAAGTAATTGGGACAGGGGAAAGGAGGAAAGAAAGAAGGGAAAAGGTAAAAGACATAAATTTGTATATATGTATGCATAAGATAGCTAAAATTACTATACTAGTAAATGTATTAGTTATTCAAAAAGAACAGTTAATACTCATATGATTACATCAATCTTACATGTTTGTATCTGTTAATCGAAATGACTCTTGAAGGTAACGATATGCAATATTACAACCATTGTCAAATTCTGATCAACTTGATTTGTAAACCTATACTGTTATTGTTTTGGGTTTGTTATGTTGTTTGTTTATCTCTTTTGCTTTTTGTTTTTCTTTTCTGTGTCTTTTTTCTCTTAAATAAAAAAATTTAAAAAATTAAAATAAAAACAAAATATATTCAACTTTTCACTGCTGAGTAGATAAACATAGTGAAGTATATATCTACAAATGATTATTGTTCAATGGAGGAGGACACTGATCTCAGGTATCAGTTTTACTATGTTAATTTTACTGTCTGTATGTGTCCATAAAATCATGTTGTAAATCTCAATATATGGAATAAAGTTTTATTTTTAAAAAGGTCCACCTGGGTTACGATGTTAGAGAAATACTAAAGTTTTCAAACATGGAATTCAACATTGTGTAGTAAAGAAGCAAAAATAAATAAAAGAAAAAATCTCAAAAAACAAATTGACAAGATAGATGAGGTATTGGTCATGCTACAACACCTATAAATACATAAAGCTTTTATTTAAGCACAAAAGCCAGATGCAAAAGGTTACCTATTGTAAAACTTTTGTAAGACTATCAGAGCAGATAAGTGCATAGAAACAGAAAGTAAATCATTTATTACCAAGGCATGAATCCTCAGGGCACCTCAGAGTGACTCACTAATACTTATGGAGTTCCCATAATGTATTCAAAATATTCTGTAGTTATATATTGGTGACAGTTGTGAATGTATTGAAAGCAACTTAATTGTACTTACTTATTTATTTATTTATTTATTTATTTATTTATTTATGGCACCGGGGATCAAACTCACAACCTCGCACCTGCCAGGGCAGGTGCTTAAGCCACTGAACCAAACTCCCGGCCCTGGTTTTTTTGAGGCAGGGTCGCACTATGTAGCTCAGGCCGGCCTTGTGCTCACGCTGTAGCCCAAGCCGGCCTCGAACTCACAAAGCTCCTCCTACCTCAGCCTCCTGAGTGCTGGGATTAAAGGCGTGCGCCACCATGCCCGGCAATTGTACATTTTTAAATGCTTAAAATAATGGACTTTATAGTGTGTGATCTTTACTTCAATAAAGAAGGGAAGAGGTGTTGAAATATTTCTCTAGGTATGTATTTGTTACACCATTATTTGTAAAACAAAAACATAGTTGTCAAATAATAGAAAATGTGTGTAAATCTATGATTCAGGTATTTTAAAAATGATCATAGTGATTACCCTTTTATGAATATGCTTAGCATATATAGAAAATAAGGGAATTAATGTTTTAAAATGTTATCAAATGTGTTCCTGGAATTGTATACTAATGTAAAAAAAGTTGTATAAATGTATTGAAAGGTACTCCAAATTGCAGAATTTAGCATTCAAATTATATTTTTCTAAACTCATTTCCTGTTTTAAGAAATGTACACAGGCATTATTATTTTTTTTTAAGAACAGAAATATTTATTGAGAGAAAGAAACCTTCTGTCTGAAAGAGAGACAGAAGGGGTCCTAAGTGTGTTGCCAAAGACTGTCATTTCTAATGATTTTTATAGAGTAAACCCATGATGGGGAAAACTGGGAAATCACAAGGTAGAGGGGCATGAGGTAGGACAGAACTGTGGTCAACCAATACGATTAATTGTTAAGGTAAAATTGACCAAATCAGGGACAAAAGAGGAAGTGCGTCACGTAGCAAACTAACATTCTTATAGATCAGTGATTCTTTCTGTAGGTGTTTGGGATGGTAATTCTTGGCTTCTCAAGGTGATCCATACCTAATCCCTAATGTTTATACTTAGTGTGTGGTTTCATTTGTTTTGCCTTCTATCTTGAGATCTGGCCTACAGCAAGATGTGCGTGTCTCTTCCAAGGTCACAGTACACCTGGTCCTCTGTGCTGGTTTCCTTGAGGGCCTAACCCTGTCTGACTGCCTATAATATTTCTAACTAACTCAGGTGCCTGTAACATTCCTCCCTCTGAAGAAGTACCTGAATTACCATGAGGGGTAATGGGTGATGACTGATCTAGGGTCTTCAGGCTGAAAGGGGTTGTAGTTGTTGGACAGTGGTCAGGAATACTCTGCAGAGCTTCTAACTAATAGCCCTCAGGAGATACCAAGCACGTTCATCTTGGGTAGGCAGACAGCTTTAAGTCTGAAGGAGACAAAGCCAAAGAAACAAGTATGCATGGGCCAAATAATGGAATCAGCAGGATTATTATGAGTATTGTTAACAAAGATTTTCACCAAGAGGTACTAGTAATGACTTCCTGTAAGGTGGATGAGGTCCAGGAAATTTTAGAATCTAACATGTCATTGATTTGTCATCTAATATCTTGAACAGTTAATTGAGATATTTGCAAAAGGATCAGGAATGTACAGACATTTAGTTTTTACAATTGTGTAAGTTCTTTCTGTGCTGTTAGAATGTCTAATGTTATCTGATTTTGGAGGATGGCCACACAGGCATTATTTTTCCATTTTAATGTATACAAATTGAAATAATTTTTTTATGATTGTTATCAACATCATCAGTACTCTTTCAAAATTAAAGTATATTATCATTCTTGACTTCATATTTCATAGTACGCCTAAAATTTGGTAAATTTCTTTTTTTGTTTTTGATACCAGGCATCAAATTCATGACTTTGTACTTGCCAAGAAGGTGCTTGTGCCGCTAAGCTAAATCCCCAGCCCAATTAGGTAAATTTCTGTGATGACATTCATTATCAACTTTATTTGAAAATAAATGTCTTGAAAACCAGAACTCATGTTATCTAATGTAATTTTCATAATTACTAGCCTGTATTGAGACAATACTAAGTGTTGAATAATGTTGTTCAGCGGGACACATGAAAAAACAAATCTATAGAGAAACATATGAAAATCTGTGAGTGATTAAAATATTATTTTAATGTGCTCAACTTGGTTTCCTCAAGATCTTAAGTAGAAAACAGCAACCAATGACTAACACTAAGGTCATGAATATTCATTCAAATTACTGTGCTCATTGTCAATTACCACTCTCTCTACATGGACACACGTGTGCATGTGTATAGATACATGCATAGGAAATTCACTCACTAGTGAAACACTACAGGGAATAAAGAGAGAGTGTTCCCAAATTTCCTTCTTCTCCAATGAATATTATAATTATTTTTATACCAGCATTTGTGTCCAGAAAGCTCTGAAATATTCCCTTGGGATTTTTTCTTCTAGGCTTGGTTCAATCCTACAGACATCCAGAGATTCAGATGGGAGGGATCACGCTCGTTTATATATTGCAGGATTCTTTTGTTTTTTGACAAACACCTTGAGGACTAGACCTGGTTGCCTTTGGTTCACTGTTCTGAAATCCAGAATTAGGTATGGAAGTGCATTAAAAAGGTAGGTGAAGCACTGTCAGGTTTTCTGTGGTTGTTAGTTGTTGATAGATTGGAGAATGGCTTTGTTTTATTTCCCAGAGCCTGAGTCTAAACACTAATTGGTCAAAATTCTCAGAAAAATAGATTTTATTTCAACCACACAATTTGAATTAATTAATGTTGTATGAAAATTGTTATTGGCCAAAAAGTGTTTATTTCCCAAATTATTGGATCACAATTCAGCGTAATTTGTCATGATGATTATGAATGTATGTGTTTTTCCTGACAAGAAAGAGGTGGAAATGGTGGAAATCAGGTTAATCACACCATGACCAATAGAAATACTTGGATAATTCTTGATCATTTCAGAACACTATTGCTTCTTACCTTCCCTCACTTGTTCTTCAAAAGGAGAATCTAATTCACTTCCTTTCTGCCTAAAGATAGGGCTCTCTTTACCCTCTCTACACAGAAAAATCAACTTGGATGGTCCCACTGAATCACTGAGAAAGAACATGGTTCATTAAGATTTGGTATAGTCAAGAGAAGACTCAACTTATTATATTTGGGTTCAGGATAAAGATAGATACAGATACTTTCAAAGTTATACTTTATAGTGATATAGTAGAATGATCTCAGTGGAAGACCTCCAAATGATATAGGGGAATGAAACTCCTGACCTACTATATATCCAGTGCGAGTTTGTGTTCTCTAAAATCAAAGAATGAATTTTAGGAACAACAGAGATTAAGAACAGAAATATTTATTGAGAGAAAGAAAGCTTCTGTCTGAGAGAGAGACAGAAGGGGTCCCAAGTGGGTTGCCAAAGACTCTGTCTTTTCTAGTGACTTTAATAGAGTAAAACCACGATGGGGAAACTGGGAACTCGCAAGGCAGATGGGTTTGAGGTGGGACAGAACTGTGGTCAACCAATAAGATTAATTGTTTAGGTAAAATTGACCAAATCAAGGACAAATAGGGAAGCGAGTCACATAGTAAGTGAGCATTCTTACGGATCAGGGGATTGGGATGGTAATTACTGGCTTCTCAAGATGATCCATCCCTAATCCCTAATGCTTATACTTAGGGTGTGGTTGCATTTGTTTTCCCTTCTGTCTTGAGATCTGGCCCACAACAAGAGGTGTGTGTCTCTTCCAAGGTCACAAGATATCTGGTCCTCTGTACTAGTTCCTTTGAGGGCCTAGCCCTATCTGACTGCCTGTAATATTTCTAACTAACTCAGCTGCCTATAACAATAGTTGGCAATATTTGTGTTTATTGTTACTACATGATGGATTTGCTCATAGTTTATTTTCTTTGTAGAAAAGTAAACTCAGTATTGAAAGCACTTTAAAGTTGTCTTTCAAAAGTCATGTTTAATCTCTGTTTACTGTTATATTACTTGATATGAGCTTGGATCATTAAGTGAGAGATTTGAAAATGAGATCTAAACTCATTTTATAACAAAACAGCCAGTATTAGTATTTAGAATATTCCCATAAAAAAGAATGAGAAATATTAGTAGTATATTTATCTAAGGAAATAATCTCTTCAGAATGCAGCACGTTTTACCTCAGGAACACATTTCCTCTTCTTAATTTATGGGTATCCTGGCTTCCCCTAATTTTTCTGTTTGCTTTCATTACATAAATATGACATGGTTTAAAATGACTGTACAAACATACTAAGAGGAAGGAACAGGTAATGATCACATTTTTTAACCAATACATGACAATTTTGAAGGTATAACAAATTTTATTATACTCCTTAGTTCATGTTTTAGATGTTTTGAGTTTTTATAATAAAGTTATTGTATAAAAAGACAAGGTTTATCTCATCTCTAATGTTGGCTTTTAAACTGTTGGTTATTTCAGGGAAGAAAAAGGAAAAGGTGTACGGTATACATGAAGCTGGTCCTATTTCTTGATAATGCAACTGTATTTACTTTGGAATAATCCATCAGCTTTATTTGAATATTTACATAAGTACATACATGTAATATATTAAGAAATATTTTAATTATTAAAATGTGTTTCAAAATCTAGCTTTTAAACATTAATTAATAATCTCTCATATATATTTTTGTTTAAACACACATCTGGATATACGTATGCAAGTTCTTAGTTTTGTTTCCTCAATGGAAAAATCTTCAAAGAAATTTTAAAAATATAATACCAGTTATAAACAAAGTAAAAATTGACAATTCGGACAGAAAGAAATTTGATGGCAATTTGTATGTAGAAAGAAACAGTTTCTTATTTCATTAACTCATATTAATAGCCATAATATAAATACTGGGCTTTTGTTCATCTTGCAGTTATGAAGTCTATTGCTGTGTTTTAAATAGGAAACTGAAGAGAAACTCATAAATATCATTAAACGAAGTCCCCCTGATGCAGTGTAGAATATAATGTCCATGTTTCTTTTAATTTTACTTGATGAAAACAGTTTTAAACATGAATAGTAACAATTTGGTGCCATTAGCTTTAATTACCCTGTCCCAAACATTTTATATATTGATTCTAAAAGTGAAATTGAGCCAACATTACTGCCCTTGGTTTCTAATTTGACTTACATTGATATTTCCTACCCAATTATTCTATTACGTGTTACTATGTTTGTGTGATTGGTGTTTTCCAAAGTGTTTGGTTATTAGGATATGATTTTTGGAACTTTTTTTTTATAGCTTTACTTGTAGCATTATTTTTTTTCTTTTTTCTTTTTTTCCCTACATTTTATGATGGGAATTTTATTTCGATATTTACATTTTCTGCTGACTTATGGGGAACATATTTTTATTTTTTCAAATAATATGTGGATAAATTTAATAATTCTTAAAATTTACTATGAAATTTCATTTATTGATTCATTAATCTGTGCATTCATTTCAAACATTTATTAGCATTTAAATATCTATCTATAACATCTTGTTAGTTGCTTCAAATATAAATATGAATTTAATGTCCAAATATTAAATGCTGTCTTTGTGGGTCATTCAAGGCTATATGAAATATAATTTACAAAACACTGAGCATTTAAATAAAAGTAAAAAAAAACTATTCCAATAAAGAAATACATTGTCACTAATCCAGTCATAACATTTCCACAAAGTTTGAAAATAATATCCCATCATTTTTGCCTTGAGGTACTGTACTCAGGAGATCTTCTTTTACAATTGTGCCTGTTCATGGCTACTTTAATCAATAACCTGAATCAAATCAAAACATTTGTAGCCATTGTCTCCTAATAAAAACATTATGGCTCATACTTACCCAGCTTATTCACCAGATTTAGTATTGACGCTTGGCTCATCTCCAAAGTCAAAATGACCACGAAAGGTAGATATTTTGAATTAATTCAGAACATCAAGGCATGCACAACAGCACCACTGAAAACACTCAGAAAGAGGACTTCCAGAACTGCAACAGAAAGTGAAAAAGACGAGATATGAGAGGTATCATAAATAGCTATGAAATGAATGAGTTTCAAGTGAGAGGAAATGTTTTGAGGGGACTGATGGCAAAATATCTTTTATTGCAATAAATTTTTAAAATTTAAGTGTTCAGTATATTTTGTGATCATACTTCACAAATATTTATAATACCTCAATGTTAAAGTAACCAAAAGGATGGATTCTATCAACAAACATATCCCTTCCTGCAAGTCTTCCACTTTCCTAACAACATCATGTTACTATGATTACAAAGGTGGTCATCCACCCTCTCATGAACATGCTGATTTTTCTGATGAAGATGAAGACGGTAGGTGGGCTTGGTAGGGACCAAAAGCACCACAAAGAATAGTAGATTTCAAAATCACAAAGCTGAAAATGACGATCTTATGTGAGTAGAAAATAAGAAATAACCACACAAAGGCACTTGATCTAAGGAATTCAAATCATACTTCAGTGTTAAGCGTATTTCTCCTAAGGGCTGGGAGTTTGGTTCAGTGGTTTAAGTGTCTGTCTGGCAGGTACAAGTTTGTGAGTTTGATCTCCGGTGCCGCAAAAAAAAAAAAAAAAAAAGAGTATCTCTCCTTTCCTCTAGGATAATGTTTCCAACTGCTGCAAAATTTAACTAGTTGCCATTTCTTTCTGCTCCTGTATAACTCTAAGATGTCATTACCACACAAGAAGAGATTTTTTTTAAATTTAGAAACTTACTGTTTAATCCACAAGCTTCATATAGCTTTAGTTAAACAAACAAACAAACAACAACAGCAATAACAAAACAGTGAAAGCTAGACACTATTTCAGAGTCTGGATCCTTGCAGCTTCCAGATATGAGAGCTCTGAACATTATATATCCCAAGTGGAAGAATAAGGCAAAAATATGAATGGAGTTATGACATTTCAGAAAACAAAGACTTCATATAACTGAAGGATTGATCCTCCCTGGGATGTGTTAACTGTCTTTACAAGAAGAGGGAGACGAAGGAGGGGAGGGGGGTGGTATAGAGGGAAGGAAGTAAAAAGAAACCTAGAACAGAATAGAATCAAGCTCCAGTGTTCCAAATCAACTTGTATAAACCTAGTGTCCTGGAGCGCATGCTCTCATTTTTCTGT
Organism: Dasyprocta punctata; assembly: GCA_004363535.1. NCBI lineage: Eukaryota > Metazoa > Chordata > Mammalia > Rodentia > Dasyproctidae > Dasyprocta > Dasyprocta punctata. Next base: position 7,800 of record RJWM01019983.1, on the reverse strand, counting down.
TTCGATCTAGAGCTCAAATCCTGATTCACTTCAGCCGCGATTCCACAGGCGACAGGAAAGCGTCTTCCCCAAGAAGAGTTCTTTGAAGAATACATGTTACCGTGCTCATCTTATGTTTCTTTGTTACTACCAGAAGTTGTCTTCATAGTATATATTCCGTTATCCTGCGGTGAAAAACAGGGAACCATTTAGGTAACTCCAGTCTAAGAACACTGGGAGCTGTTCCTTCATTCCTGAGTATATGCATTGGTGGATTCTTTTCTGACACAATGGACAGGACTTAAGGAAACACCTAAATGTCTGCTTTGAAGCAAAGAATTCAAACAGTATCATTCCAAGGAAATCTACTCCATTGATCGTCACTATTCCACAGTCTTGGTTCAGATTTCTAAAGTCTCATTATCAGAATTAGTTGTTACTGAAAACCCAGCTGCAACTTCAAAAAAAAAGTTAAAAAGCAAATAAAATTTATAAAATGAATAAATAAAATATAGAAATTATGGAAATAATATATTTGAATGAAATAGATGTTTGTCTAAATGACTATTATCATTAATTTATCTTGATTTATTTTAAGGAAAATTGAGAACATTATTTCTATTATGAATATACTCACCATGTTGACATCAACACTGCCTTCTTTCTATACTATCATTTTAACCTACAATATTTTAAAACAGTATTCTTGTTTATTTTTATTTTTAATATACTGCACCTTAAAAATGTAGAAAAAGCAAACAACATACACTTGGCATAAACAGATAGTGAACATCTATTATTAATTTTTACATGTCAAGAAAGCATGTGCAATATAAATTAGTTGAAAATTAGGAAGTTTTTGCCAAAGAAACTATATGAAATTCCAGGTGGAAAGGGGGAGGAAGGAGGACAAATGGGAGAAAAATACAAGTTAGCTATACTATTATTTCTCTTAGTTCACTGAAAAGGAAGATATTTACTAATATTGATTAGAGAATTTTTTATGCCCATATCTTGTACTCTGAGTAACTACTTCAAAGATGATAATATGCAATGTATTAACTATTGTTTTTCTCCTATTATTTTGTTATGAAATTCTGTTTTGCTTCTTTTCAATACAATAAAAAATTTCCAGTAGGGTGACACATTTTATATTTTATTTTGTAATTAGTTCAAACACATTACATGAGTTAGAGTATGATTGTATGAAAGGTTCAAAGAATGAAAAGCATGTCCAAATAGGGATAAGTAGATAAATACAAATCAAAAAGTATTAGAATTTTTAAAATAAATTATTCTTTTTAAAAAACTGATTGGATTTGTAAAGATTTTTAATTTTTGTATATGTGGGTTCCTTTAGTAAAAAAAGTTTCTAAATCACTGCCTCATAAATTTAATTAATATTTAAAAATACAACCAGTACTTCAAGATATCCCAAGTATATCAGTGAAAAGAATTCTTATACATATGTGCTACAACCTAACCTCATCTATAAGAAATCTGCATGCCTCAAAGCATATACTCACCTATATATTAGGTCTCTGAAGCAACCGACCTCAGAACTGATGCTATGAAATTTTAATGATAAATTACTGAATAATAAATAGAGTATGCCACTTGTTAGAGTTCCTCTTTCATTAGAGAAGTCAAGCAATGTGGGTAACAGGATGAGAATAATGAAGGTGCCAAATCCTCCCTTAATATCTTGACATTGTATCAGTCCGTTACCAACAATCTCTTAAGGATTTCTATATTTTTCCCACTTACCATGGCCAGAACATTCAGATGATATTAATAGATGTGGTTATAGCAGCTATTGGTCAACATCTACATTTATATTGGGAAACTTAGTCTTTTTTGTGGTATAGTAATGGACAAAGTAAGAGCTATTTCTAAACATCTTATTTGCTTGATTATATGCCATATCATTCTATGACCCATGTTATGGTTAATGATAATGCAGAGGAGTAATACTAATCTTTTTTTTCTCTCTTAGAAAAGAATGTTTGAGGATCTCAAACAATCCAACAACTCTAATTTCCAGGTCACTGAGTTCATTCTGATGGGATTCCCAGGCATTCACAGATGGCAGCACTGGCTCTCCCTGCCCTTGGCTCTACTCTACCTCTTAGCTCTCACTGCCAACATCCTTATTGTGATCATCATCAAACAAGAGGCTTCCCTGCACCAGCCTATGTACCAATTTCTGGGCATCCTGGCAGTGGTGGACATGGGTCTCGCTACCACCATCATGCCTAAGATTTTGGCCATCTTATGGTTCAATGCGAAGGCCATCCATCTCCCTGAGTGTTTTGCTCAGATGTATGCCATCCATTGTTTTGTGGCTATGGAGTCAGGCATTTTTGTCTGCATGGCTATAGATAGATATGTAGCCATTTGTCAACCACTGAGATATCCATCAATAATTACGGAACCTTTTGTGATCAAAGCAACTGTATTCATGGCATTCAGAAGCTTTCTGGCTCCCATCTCAGTGCCTGTACTTGCTGCTCAAAGAAATTACTGTTCTAGGAACCAGATAGAGCACTGTCTTTGCTCTAACCTTGGGGTCACTAGCCTATCCTGTGATGACAGGAAAATCAACAGTGTCAACCAGCTAGTTCTAGCTTGGACAATAATGGGAAGTGATCTTGGTTTGATTGTTTTATCATATGCTTTGATCCTTCGGTCTGTCCTGAAGCTCAACTCAGTAGAAGCTGCATCTAAGGCCTTAAACACCTGCACATCCCACCTCATTTTAATCCTTTTCTTCTACACGGTTGTCATTGTCATCTCCATCACTCACAGTGCAGCCATGAGAGTTCCCCTCATCCCAGTTCTACTCAATGTGCTGCATAATGTCATCCCCCCTGCTCTCAATCCCATGGTGTATGCGTTCAAGAACAAGGAACTGAGGCAGGGTATATACAAGGTGTTTAATATGAACAAAAAGGGTAGCAAATAATCAGAACACACTGACAAATTTTTCCTGTTGTTATGTATTTTTCAATGCATTCCCCAATGACTAAAATTGCTACAAATAAAATAAAATAATAGGTGTACTGTCACAAGTTTTCAGGTCCCATAAGGAATCAGGCCCAACAACTGAAGCTTTGGAACTAACAAGGTACACTTAATATTGGAAATCTCTCCATGCAAAGCATAATTCTTCACCAAAAAGTGTAACAGAAGCTGGGTGTGGTGGAATATGCTTGTAATTTCAGCTCTCAAGAGGTTGAGGCAGGAAAATTTCTAGAAGTTTGAGGCCAGCCTGGACTAGATAATGAGTTCAAGGCCAGCTTAAACAGTATAGGGAAACTCTGTCTTTAAAAAAAAAGGCAAAAACAAAAAAAAACAGCAAAACAATGTTGTTATCTGTCTCAAGGGTTCCAAGGCGAAGACACACAGAATATACTATATTAATAGGGTACCTAAGAGCCATAGTCAGTACTTCTAAACAATATATATTTTTTTGAGACAGAGTCTCACCATGCAGTTCTGTCTGGCCTTGAGCTCACTTTGTAGCCCAGGCTGGTCTCGAACTTTCAAAGATCCTCCTGCCTCCACCTTCTGAGTGCTGGGATTATAGGCATGTGCTCCAAGCCCAGTTAAACAGTGTTCAAAGGATGTGGATAGAGCAACTATATTCATCAATGTCTACTTTCAGTTCAGAGGGTTTAGCTATTTTGTATCTAATATAATTAATGAAAGGAACCATTTCTTCTCTTTATATGTTCTTTTAATTCTAAAAAAGCAAAACAGAAAAAAGGATGGGAATGATATAGAATTTTAAAAAACAGAAAATTATCACTAATTAAAATATTTCATATTGTTATCCTAGAAGTAGTTGTTCAGGTTGCAAGATTTAGGCATGAAAAAATAATCAAACGATGAAAGCACAAACTGTTCTTTTGGATGAACTAACAGAGATTAATAGTATAGCTATCTATCTTATATATATATATATATATATATATATATATATATACATACACACACACACATATATATACATATATATATACATGTTTAATTTTTTCCCCCTTCCTTTCCACCTTTCCCCTATCCCAGTTGTTCTTTCCTTTTGAGCACTTTCTTTCCCTTTCATTTTCACAATATCTAATGTACATTTTGGATCTTATTACTCTTTCCAGTTTTTAATGTTTTTTTTACACTAGGGAGACAATATGATGTTTACAAATGTGAGTCTGATTTATTTCACTTATGAGTACAGTCTCAAGTTGCCTCCATTTACCTATAAAAGCCTCAAGATCATCCTTTTTTATACCTGAGTAATATTCTACTGTATAAAAGTGCCACATCTTTTTCATTCATTCTGTAGTTGATGAGAATTTTGGTTGTTTCCAAGATTTGGCTGTTACAAATTGTGCTGCTATAAGCATGGGTGCACATATATCACTGCGACATGTCACTTTCATTTTTTCTGGGAAAATACCCAAAAGGGGAATAGCTGGATTGAATGGGACTTCCAATCCTAGTTTTTTGAGGAATCTCCATACTGATTTCCATAGTAGCTACACAAGTCTACACTCTCACCAGCAGTGGAGAAGTCTTCTTTTTTTCCCCACAGTCCTGCCAACATTTGTTATTGGCTGATTTCTTGATGACAGTCAATCTTTCTGGAGTGATATGGAATCTCAATGTCGTTTTAATTTGCATTTCTTGAATGATCAGTGATGTTGAACACTTCTTGATATTTAGTTACTATTTGTATTTCTTCATGTCAGAAATATGTGTTCATCTGAGATGCCTGTTTTTGGATTGGGTCTTTGAATTTGAGGGGCCTGAGTTTTTTCAGTTCTCTGTATGTTCTAGATGTAAGTCCTTTGTCTGAGGGAAAGCTGGCTAAAATTCTTTCCCATACTGTGGTTTTTCTTTTTCACTCTGTTGGTGATTTCTTTTGAAGTGCAAAAAATTTTTAATAAAATGAGATCTCAGTTGTTGATTCTTTGAAGTACTTCCCATGTGGTTTGTGTTTTGCTCATGAACTCTTTGCCCACCCCTATGTCTTCAGTATTTCTACCTATCTTGTCTTCCAGTAGATTTAGTGTTTCTATTTTAATATTAAGATATTTGATCCATTTTGATTTTAGTTTAGTGCATGATGATAGACATGTCTATTTTTAATCTTTGGCATATGAAAAGCCAATTTTTTCAGCACCATTTATTAAAGTGGCTATCTTTCTTCCAGTGAACATGTTTAGCCCCTTTGTCAAAGATAAGGTGGCTGAGTATTTTGCAGTTGTGTCTGCATCTTCTAATCTGTTCCATTGGTCCTCAAATCTGTTTTTTTGCCAGTACCATGCTGATTTTATCTCAGTAGCTTTGTAGTATTATTTCAAGTCAGGAATTGTGATGTCTCCTGCTTTGCTTTTGTTGCCCAGGATTGGCTTTGCAACTCTAGGTCTCTAATGTTTCCAAATGAATTTTAGGAATATGTTCTCTAGTTCTGTGAGGTATGTTAATGGTAGTTTGATTGGGATTGCATTAAAACTATATAACAGCTTTGGGATTATGACCATTTTTACTATGGTGGTTCTTCCCATCCAAGAGCAAGGGATATCTTTCCATTTTCTAACATCCTCTTCAACCTTTTTTAGAGACCTATAGTTTCCAATGTATAGATCTTTTACATCCTTTGATTCCTAAGCATTTCAATTTTTCTATGCTATTGTGAAAGGTGTTATTTCCATAATTTCTCTCACAGTGAGTTTGTTGTTTGTGTACAGGAATGTTATTGATTTTTGAGTGTTGACTGTATTCAGTTGCACTGCTGAACTTGGTTATTAAGTCTATTAGTCTTTTGATGGCGCTTTCAGGGTCTTCTATGTAGAGTATCATGTCATCAGCAAACAGTGATAATTTAATTTCTTCCTTCCTATCTTTATTCCTTTTATTTCTCTCTCTTGTCTAATTGCTCTGACTAAAGTTTCTAGAACTATATTGAATAGAATTGGTGATAGTGGACATCTTTATCTTGTTTCTGATTTTAGAGTGAAAGTTTTCAGTTTTGTCTATTTAATAAGATATTTGCTTTTGGTTTGTCATCGATGACTTTTATTAGACTGAGGTAGAGGCCATCTATTTCTATTTTCTGGAGGGTTTTTATCATGAACAAGTGTTGAACTTTATCAAAAGCTTTTTCTCCATCTATTGAGATGATCATGTGGTTTTTGTCTTTGGTTCTGTTGATGTGGTGTGTTACATTTATTGATTTGTGTGTGTTGAACCATCCTTGCATTCTATTTTCTAGTATTTTATTGAGAATTTTTGCATCAATATTCATTAGGGAGACTGGCCTTTTTGTTGTCTTTTTTGGTTGGGTCTTTCTCTGGTTTTGGTATCAGAATAATACTTGCCTCCAGGAAATAGGGAGAATTACGTCCTTTTCAATTCCATTAAAGAGTTTGAGGAATATTGGAGTTAAATCTTCTCTAAATTTCTTATAGGATTCAGCAGTGAATGTGTCAGGACCTGGGCTTTTCTTTGTTGGTAAATTTTTAATTACATTTTTAATTTCAGTAACTGACATTGGGTTATTCAAAATTTTTATATCTTCTTGATTCAACTTTGGTAATTCATGTTTCTAGTAATCTGTCCATTTCCTCTGTGTTTTCCAACCTATGCAAGTAGAGATTTTCAAAGTAGGTATTCATGAACTTCAGAATTTCCACAAGATATGTAGTAATTTTTTCACCATTTTCTTTCCTTATTGCATGAATTTGAGTTTTTGCTTTCTTTTTCTTGATAAGGTTGGATAGGGGTTTATCAATTTTGTTTATTCTTTCAAAGAACTAACTCTCTGATTCATTAATTCTTTGTGTTGTTTTCTTAGACTCAGTTGCATTAATTTCTGTTCTGACCTTTGTAATTTCCTCCCTTCTATGGACTTTGGGCTTGACTTGGTCTTCTTTTTCTAGAACCTTGAGGTAGAGCATTAAATTGTTTATTTGTGCTCATTCTCTTTTTCTGATGTGACAGTTCATGGGTATACATTTTCCTCTTAGGACCATTTTCATTTTGTTCCACAGGTTTTGGTATGTTGTATCTGCATTTTCATTGAGTTGTAGATATTGGTTAGTATCTTTTTAAATTTCATCTGAGACCCCTTGGTTGTTCAGGAGGCTGTTATTTAATTTCCATGTGTTTATGTAGGTTTTATAGTTTCTTTGGTTATTAATTTCCAATTTTATTGTGCTATGGTTAGATAATATACATGGGATAATTTCAATCACTTTGCATTTACTTAAGCATGTTCTATGGGCTAACATATGGCCTATTTTAGAGAATGTCCCATGTGCAGCTGAGAAGAATGTGTATTCTGATGTTGTCACGTGGAACACTCTTTCAACTACTAACTCTTTCATCTACTAAGTCCATTTGTTCACAGGTTTGATTCAGTTCTGTTATTTCTTTGCTGATTTTTTGTCTAGTTGATCTATCTCCTTGTGACAATGGGGTATTAAGGTCCCCTGTTACAATTGTGTTATTGTGTATTTGGTTTTTTATGTCTATTAATATTTTTCTTATGTAGTTGAGTGCTCCTGTATTTGGAGCGTATATATGTATGATTGTTAGATCTTCCTTTTGAATTTTTCCCCTAACAAGTATGTAGTGACCTACTTTATCTCTTTTTGATCATTTTTAGTTTGAAGTTCACATTGTCTGCAGACAGAATAGTTACCCCTGCTTTTTTCTGGCTCCTGTTGCATGGAATACTGTTTTCCATCCTTTGACTTTTAGTCTATGAGTTTCCTTTTGAGTCAGATGTGTTTCTTGTATACAGCATATTGTTCGGTC
>RJWM01019982.1:0-37888 GCA_004363535.1 Dasyprocta punctata | reverse complement strand
TGGGAAAAAAGTGACTTGAAAATTGACCAATCTTTTTAAATTGAATTGTTAAAGAACTGAGTTCTTGACAGTAGTCTGTGCTCTGTAAATTTGTTACATAAATTAATGAAGGGAAAAATTTCAAGGTTAATAAAATACATTAGAGTATTGAGATTATTGGGAGAAAGCTAGAAATAGCACAGGGGAGGAAATATAGAAAGATAATCTAATCAATAACATATTTGTTTTACATATTTTATGAGAATACGATTATGTTTATGTCATTCTAACATTCTTATATCTTTTTGGTCACCTTCTGAGCACAGTATTATTTTTTTTCTTTTGGTTTTTTGAGGCAGGGTTTTGCTATGTAGTGGAGGTTGGCCTCGAACTCACTATATAGCCCAGACTGGCCTCAAACTCTTGGTTATCCTCCTGCTTCAGCCTCCCAAGTGCTGGAATTACAGGTGTGTACCACGATACCCAGCTAGGATTCTTTTTGTTTTAGTTTGGTTTTCAATTATGCAGTACAAGTTCCTGTGCCCTTTCTAAAACACCAGTTAGAACTCTTTTTAACTGGAATAATTTTCAAATTGTGAATGTTTTAAATTTGGGCCCCCTCTTTTTTAGGGTGTATATTATTTATAGTGAGAAGAAATAATATTTTCTTTAGCTAATTTTTATATGAAAGTAATGCTTATACTTTTATTTACATGTGGCTTCTTTCAGTATTTTCCGAAGAATTTTCATCAAAAGGCATAGATTGAACAGAAAGTATCACTTGTAGATGTGAATGAGAATCCTCAAAACTTTCCTTGGGCTTCTCGATACCTAAATTGTCGCTTCATCTTCCAACTTCAAAAACACATTTATAAGCAGTTCTAAAAATTTCTGATGTGATTTTTTCAGACTAAGTGCTTCAGGAATTTTAAATTTCACGTTTTTTTTTTTAAGATTCAAGGAAATCACAAGTAGGGACTATTAACATAAGCTAGCTGCATAATTGAAAAAAAAGGATTGACAGTAACAACTGAATGTTTACATATAAAGGCTTCCTTTCCAGGAAAAACCTGTCTGCTTTACAAAAGCTGTTCAGATTGGAATGTTATTTCCTCTAAAATTCTCATTTATCTCAAATATAAGTATATATAATATCTGCGTTTGGAAATTTGTTTCAATTCCTAAGTCACTTTGCATTTTATAATTTTTAACACAGTGACTATCCCCTCTCTCCCAAATAAAACCTAGCTAGAAAAATAATCAACCTTGAAAACTAAAGATCCAAAATGCCCCAGTCAGCCTCTCCTTGTCTAAGCCGTCATCACTGTTCTCTTGCTCAGGGGTTACTCTGTAAGACAGGAAAGGTAAGGGTCGGCTGATTGGGGTTGGAGAGTTTTGATCCCTAGTTTTCAAGGCTGATTATTTTCTCACTAGTTCTTATTTTCAAGGAAAATAGTAGTAAAATTGAGGTAAAAATAGGGCTTAAATAATAGCATTTTATTGTACTTGTAAATTAAGGTAGGTAAAAGACAGTTTACAGTTGCTGTGTTTAATTGCAGACTTCTTGTTCTACCTGAATTACGTTTGATTTAACTTATCATTTTTAAGTGAGTGCTTAGCATGGCAGAATTTCATCTTCATCTTTAAAAATGGTATGAATCTTTTATAGTATTTTATGTATAAACATTTAGTCTAAGATTTTAGTTCCTTTTCTGCAATAAAAATTAATTTTAAAAGTTTTGTATGTCTTTCACCAAGAATGTCTTAGAAATATTTTTTTGGTAACACTTTTATTGTGATATAATTCTCAAATCATACAATTTACCTACTTAGTTAGTTCTGTGGTTTTCAATATATGTGCAGAGTTATACAACCATCACCACCATGAAGAACATTTCATAACCCTCATAAGAAACCGGTTACTCTTAATTTCCTCGTTCTTTCTAGAGCCTGGCAACCTCTGATTTGCTTTTGGTTCAGATTTGCCTATCTTTGACATTTTATTTAAGTGGAATCATACAATATATGGTGTTTTTGATTGACTTTATATTCTTAGAGTATTTTCAAATTCCATCCATCTTGTAGCATGTGTTAATATCTTTTTCCTTTTTATTTCTGAGTATTATTCTCTTGGATAGATATACCACATTTAATTTAACCATTCATCAATTGAGGTACATTTGAGCTGTTTCCATTTTTGTCAATTATTAATGCCGCATAAACATTTCTATATAGTTTGTACAGATAGGTCTTTTCATTTCTGTTTGGTGTCAGTGGCTTATGGGAATGAGGTTAACCTTTTCAACAACTACCAGATTGGGGGAGTAATAGAGTTACTTTCCTGGGTTTCAGAAGTTATAAAGATAATAAATAATCTAATGGTGTGTGTGAATTGAATTTCTGGTATGTTACTGGTTTTTTTGTTGTTCTGACTGAATTTGTCAGTGAGGTGAGTTTGTGCATAGATACAGATTTAATTGCTTTCCTTTCATCTTTTTTATTTATTATTTTATTTTATTTTATTTTTTGTGATACTGGGGTTTGAACCCAGGACTTTGCGCATGTTAGGCAAGTACTCCACTACTGAGCTACATCTCCACCCCACCTCATTTTGTTTAGTGTTCATTTAAGGTTTACATTTATAAGGAATGTTGCACATTGTTATTCTGAAAAAGGAGATTAAAGAGAATATTAGAAAATAGAAAGATATCTCTTGATCTTGTGTAGGAAGGAGCAATATAGTGAAAATGGCCATACTTCCAAAATTTCTATACAGACTTAATGCAATCCTGATGGAAATTTCAGCAGCATATCTCACAGAATTAGAGGAAACAATCCTAAAATTCATTTGAAGCCAGAAGGGACTTAGAATAGCAGAGGCAATTCTGGGCAGCAATGGCAAGGCAAGGCAATCACAATTCCTGACTGGAAATGATACTACAAAGTTACTGTGATTAAAAACTGCATGGTACTGGCAAAAAAACATACCTGAGGATCAGTGGGACAGATTAGAAGATGCAGAGATAACTCCAGAAATACTCAGCCACCATATCTTTGACAAAGGAGCCAAACCCCTTCACTGGAAAAAAGATAGCCTCTTTAATAAATGGTACTGGAAAAACTGACTTTCCACATGCCAAGATTAAAACTAGACCAATTTCTTTCACCATGCAGTAACCTAAAAATAGACCAAAGATCTAAATATTAAAGCAGAAACACTAACTCTGCTAGAAGATAGAGTGTCTTGAAGACATTAGCATAGGCAAAGACTTCATGAACGAAACCCTGATCACACAGTAAATGAACAACTGGGATTTCACAATATTTGAAAAATTTAAAAGAAATTCTGTTACGCTATAAAAAGTTAGGTTTATGTATCTGAATCCTAGGCATTCTAAGCCCAAAGGTTTCAGCCTGCCTTTGACCCATTTTCATGAGGAAGAATGAACAGAAAGCATAGAGGTTTGGTGGCAGAGGCAGCAAAAGAAGTTTTACCTTGTTCTTCAGGAAGAATCCAGAAATTTATGCCATTGCTACTAAAGGGAAAGTGTCTTCTTTCAGTTCTCTGTGGGCTTTCCTTTTGTCTCCTTAGGTTGATGCTAACGTTAGTACAGTTTGTACAGTCCATTTTGTTTTTCATTTCGAATACAAATTCACGTTACCCATGACACAAACAAAAGAACTAAAATACTCTCCCACTCCAAATATCAACTCCGAGACATTACTAATACAGCAAACATTCAGTAACAGCTTTTAGTTGTTGTTTTGTGCTAGAACACTATGCTGTGCATTGAGGATGCATTCCACTTTACCTTCAGCATAGATTATTGTTTAGCGCATCCTGGCATCTTAAAGCAACAACTGTTTGTGTCTTCAGTTTCCTGTTCTAACTACTTTAGAAAGTTCCTCAGTGCTTGTGAATTTGGGATATTTTTTAAAAAAATTTTATTAGTACATATTTACAGTACATAATATTTGTATTTCTTGTCTAGAACTGGTCCATGTACATAACATACTTGAATTCCTTTTTTCATTCCCTTTTCCTCCCTTTTCCTCACCTCCCTCCATCTCTTGATCCCTTTTCCATTTGAGAAAGGTCTATCTCTCTCCTTCCTATTTCCTATCTTTTATTTTACTCTTTATTTTTAACTTGGGTGTATGTTATAAGAAAACCATACAATATTTAAGCTTGTGTGTCTGATTTATTTCACTTCATATTTTGTTCTCAAGGTATATCCATTTTCTTACAGATCATTCAAGTTTATCTTGCTTTGTGGCAGAGTAATACTCCATTGTGTGTAAATACCACATTTTTTTGAATTGATTCATTTCATGGTTATATAGGCTGTTTCCAATATTTAGTATTATGAACTCTGAAGGGGAGTAGCTGGGTCAAAATAAATTTCTAGTCTTAGTTTTTTGAGAAACACATTCTTAATGCTTTTCTGACATATAGAGCCAGTGCCCTGGGATTGTGTCCTATATCCTAGCCCTACTGTTATAATAAATTCCACTTGCTGTACTTTACATTATAAAGCTACACTTGTACACAAGAATTTTGTTATCACGTAGTGCTTTAAATTGTATATATAGAACTTTAATCTTCTCAAAATGACTGTAACAAGAATCGAAGTTAAAAAAATGTTCTGTGAAGTTAAAAATTTTCTCGTACAGTTACACAAGAGAGAATGATTAGTTTTGTACCTTGAAAGTGTTCAAATTTTAGTACATTGTTAGGAAACATTAACTTTTGTTTTTGAAGCTCCAAAGTCACACGCATAGTTGAGCAATTTTATGCTTCTCAAGCATAAGGTTTATTTTTACATTGTCATCACTAGATTTGTAACTAAACATTTCTTAAATCTCCTTGCCGACAGTTGAGCAAATGGAGATTTTCATAGTTTTGCCATCCTACAGGAGCACAAGGTTTGTTTCTATTTTTATTTTAATTAGAGTGTACTTTAGAAACTTAGCGTAGCATTCTGTGACAATAATACACACAAATTTTGTATAGAAATCATAGTTGTTATGATATTTTTATGTATAAGTGATTTCTGACTTAGAACAACAATACAAGAACAGTTCAAGGAAGACCATACAACCTGTACCCAAATCACTTATTGTTAACTTTTGCTCCATTTGTTTTATCATTCGCCTGTACAGGCACTCTTTGCCAAATAGAGAAATAGTTTTATTTTCTTAATCATCTGTGACTCTTTACCTTTTAGTAATTCAGTCCAGGATCAAAAATTGTATTTAGTTTTTATGTTTTTGTGGTCTCTTTTACTCGGTGTTGTTAATTTCTTAGTTAGTCTTGTTTCTTCTCATGACTAACATTTTTAAACAATGTAGTCCTTATCTGCCTTTGTCTCCTTTTTTCCCTTTGAGTCTCTCGTTTCCCCAGTATACTAGGATGTTCTTCATTGTGATGTGTTTTGATATTTCCTTATAAGTTAGATTCAGGTTTTCAAAACCTAGATGAAACATTACATAATTGTCATATTTCCTTGGACTATGACATCCTGAAGTACCTGCTTCTCGTTGATGATATCGACTGATTCTATTATGTTTTTCCTCTACTTTGTAGTTACTGTTCTGTTCCTTTCCTTGCAACTGTAAGCAGTTGGTATTAAGCTACTTTTCATTAAAGTTTGCACTCTACGTTGAACAAAATGATCATTATTTGTTTGCTACATTATTCTTTAAATTGTAAATTTGGTTTCAAAGTTTGATTGTCTTGATTTTAGGGCTTATAGATATCTTGATTTTAGGGCTTTAAATAACTCATTCATAATTGTCATTGTAAACCAGTCTTTGTATGTAAACCAATCGTATTGAGAGTTACATATTTGTATATCTCCTGTGTTAATTGGCATTCTGTTACTATAACAAAATACCTGAAATAATTAGACTAAAAACAGGAATGATTTGTTTTGGCTCACAATTCTGGGGGTTTGTCTGTGCTCAGTGGGCCCCTTGCTGTTGAATCTGTGATGAGGTAGTGTATCATGGTGGGAACACATAGTAAAGGAAGCCCTCATCTCATGGCACAGTGCAGAAGAATAAGGACGAGCATTACAGAGCCTCTCTCAAGGGTGTGCCCCTAGTGACCTAAGACCTCCCCCTAGGACCCACCTCTGATAGGCTTCTACTACCTCCTGGGAGCACCAAGCTAGCTGGGTACTAATTATTTAACATATGGGCCTTGGGAACACTTACCCAAATAACTATAGAGACTGTGTATCTATATACATATAGATGGTATCTATTTCAAAGATGGTAATAGACTATTGTTTATTTATCTAATCTTATTCTTAGAGCAGAATCTGAATAGAGAAATAATAGATGTATATTGATACCTGAAGCATGAGATTACTTGTAGACAGACACAGTATAAATGAAGGTGCAGTGACAAGGAAGAATGAGAGGAAAACAATTCAGTGGATCAGTTTTCTGGAAGGGAATAGGGGAAAGCCCATTTAGATGGTGAATGTAGTATTCAAAAATATTTGTAATGAATATTAATGGTAATCAGAATACAGTTATGAAGATCCTTTTTAATGTGTTATTTCAGAGCAAAATCAACATGTCAGAATTTACATTGGGTAGATTTACTGAGGATTGGAATTCATTTGAAGATTTAACAAAGGATGTTATAGAATTTAAAGCTCATGAAAATAGGTATTGTTTGTACCTTGCAGTAAGTACAGCAAGAAATTAGTAAATTTAAAGTCTAATCTCAATTCGAGTGGCCATTTTTGTCACTAACAAGTGATATAAGGGATCAGAATTCACTTCTGCATCTACTTAGTTTGACCTCTCAACTAGTGAACATCTTGTCTCTAAGAACAGAAACTCATAGATGGACAAATAAGTTAAACTTTGTTTTGCTCAGTATTGGAATTTTTACCACATCAGCCTGGGGGTTTAGGTTAGTTGTCTTAATTGCAGTTAAGTTATAATGTGAGAAGTGTAAAATTCATTTTATTGTTATTTTCCCTTAGTATAGTTTTCTTAAAATTTACTTGTAAGAATGTAAATATTTTTGTCTGCTTTGGAGACTTCTGAAATGGAGAACAAAAATAATCAGTGCTCTAGTGTTAGTGCCCTGTAGTTTTCCCCCTTAGATTTTTATTTTCATTTTGATGGACCCTTTGACCTTTTCTAAATCTTGAAGTTGTACAATGCAATTCAAAATTCTGTGGGCTGTGCGTTACTCCACTTCATATGTTTCTGAAAATACAGTGCTAAACAAAATGGACTTGAGGAACCTGGCTCCTACCTCTAATGTGCATCCTTTCTATAATTTGTTTTGTTGTTGTTTTTAAGTTTCTTTATCTGTAGCCAGCCACAAAGGATAGTTGTGAGAATTATAAAACATTTTGATAAAGATCTGCTATCCAATATGCATCTCTTATTTTTTGTAGTCATAGAGAGATAGTGCTAGGTATCAAACCAAGTATTTTCTATTAAAGTATTTCACGTTGCTATTCAAAGAATGTATCTTGATATGAAATACAGATCCTTTAACATTGAGAGAGTTTATGGTTATGTATGTTACTACTGATATTTTATGCATTGTGTTTTTTGCTACTGCATTGAACACAGGGCCTCGCGCATGCTAAGCAAGTACTGTACAATTGAGCATACCTTGACCCCCAAAGGTGTTAGTAATATTCATAAAAATCAGAATTAGAAAAACCTAAGCAACTGAACTTTAAACAAAATTAGTAACTAAGAATTATGTAATACACTGTAATCAGCTTATATTCAACTTTGAATCTGTACCTTAAAACACAGAGTAGACACAGATTCATTTTTGTTCTAAAAGGATCAAACCTGTGTGTGTGTGTGTGTGTGTGTGTGTGTGTGTGTGTGTGTATACGTATGTATGTTTTTCAGAGTCTTGTTTTACTCTCTCCATCTTTCCCTGAAAGATAATTTGTGTTAGTAATTTGGCATTCAATTTTGTGTCATAACCCAAGGCATACACTTTCATATATTAAAAAGGTACTGATTGATAGTATTCAGTATTTTTATGTCTAAACTGTTTGTTAATTTTATCTATCATTTTTAAAGGAAAAAAGCTTAAAGTTGAAGTCTGAAATATTTGCAAATACAAAAATAAATATATGTATGTAAAAATTCCTAAAAGTTATATTGTCTTACATACTTATTTCAGTTCACTTTTTCCACTCAATAGTTATCTGTTAATAACAAGAGCCTGTTAGTATTTAAAGTCTGGGAATCTAAAATTTTCCAATACCTTTAAAAAGAAAATTATATTTTTAAATTCTAGGAGATATTTAGCTGCATACATAGGAAAACTCTGAATGTTTTCTGAAAAATAAGTTCCTGAGATTTCCTTTCAACAATACTTTTGGGACACAGATAAAATTACTTCCTGTCTCTCAGTTTCCTGTATCCATGGCAACCTCTGTTTTGCACACTGACTATAGAGGAACCAATGTGGAGAGTGGTGTTTCCTGAGCAAGCTGTGGCTTAAAAAAAAATATATGGAGAGCTGGAGGTCAACAGAAATGGAGTTTAGCAATGTCATTCTTCAGTTTTAAAAAGAAAACTTTTACTTGAATCAGCTGGGTGTTAATATCGATTTCCTATTCTTGGTAAGATTATTTATTTAAATATAAACTTTTAGCTAGAATGAAAAATATTTTAGTTTTGTGAAATATTGTAGTTTAGTTTGATCTGTAATATATTTGTTTTCATGTTGTTATTTGATATTAAATTTTAAATTGACAAAAGATATACATCCACATACTGTCATTTCTACATCATTTGTCACCTTTGTTATAATCAATTGTGATATTTTAAATTAACTTAGCAAACATTTTGCAGTTAATTAAACTTGAAGTATCTTTTTGTCAAATAGTCATTTAATGGCCAGGAGGTGTTAATAATTCTAGATCATATTCCAAACACTTGTTGTTTTATATTATTGCACATAGTGTGATTTATATTGGCTTATCCTAATTAAAATAGATACAGAAATTTTAGTACTATGAAACTTACATTTTTAAGAACTTTCTGATCATTTGAAGTTTTGCTTTCTTTTTTTTTTTCTTCATAACCAGTTCTGATATAAACAGAAAAACCAACAACAGGGCTATATGTAGAGTATAGTTTTCTCTGCCTTGCCCACAGCTCTTTGTACTTGTTACCTGTTTTCTAGTATTGTTATTCCATAAAGAGATATTTGGATGTCTGTCTGTTTGCCAGCTCTGCACTGGGAGACAAATAAACTGCTGTAACCTAGACCTTTCAAGTATTCTTAAGAATTTTCCTGAAAGTACAGTTTTCCTGTATCTGACTGGAACTAATATATCTCATATAAGTGAAATTGAGTTAAAAGGACTTAATTATCTTGTAGCATTGTATTTGGATAATTCTAGCATTTTGTATGTACATCCAAAAGCCTTTGTTCAATTGGGGCGTCTGTATTTTCTATATCTAAATAACAATTTTATAAAATGCTTAGATCCTGGAATTTTTAAGAGACTTTCAAACCTTCATAATTTATATTTACAATGTAATCAAGTATGCTTTGTTCCAAGAGGGATGTTTAAAGGTCTAATTTCAGTTTAGTATTTAAACCTACACAGAAATTGCCTCACTGTCCTTGGGAAGTGATACCTTTGTTGGTATGGCTACTCTTCAGATATTTGATTTATCAAGCTATAAAATTTTTTTTTAAGCTGTAAAATTTTAAGGATATCAGACTTAGGCTTTTAACAGCCCAAAAACCTTGATAGTTTGTATCTAGAAAGTAATTTATCAAATGTACCATCAAATGCTCTTGAACTACTTAAAAATCTTGACTTTCTTTGTCTCATATCTCCTTTAAAACAAAATGGCCATTTTCATTTAAAGGACTTAGAGTTTCTCTTTTTGAAAAATTCAAGAATTAAAACTGTTACTAGAGATGGGTTTAGTGGCATTAATAATCTTAAACATTTTATCTTAAGTCATAATGATTTAGTAGATTTAAACTCTGACACATTTACTTTATTAAATACTTTAACTTACCTTAAGTTAGATAGAATAATCAGTATTGATAATCATACATTTGAAAACACAGGAGCATCTTTGAAGATCCTTAATCTGTCATTTAATAATCTTACAGACTTACATCCAATGGTCCTTAAGCCATTGTCTTCATTGATTCATCTTCAGGCACATTCTAATCCTGCAAACTTTTGGGCCTTCGAGACTGGCTAGCATCTTCAGCTATTACTCTAAACATCTATTGTCAGAATCCCCCATTCATGCGTGGCAAAGCATTATGTTATGGTAAATGGACTGACATTACAAATTGCATTACATCTTCAACAAATGTATCCAGGGCTTGGGCTGTAAAATTTCTTCGTATTCATCACAAGACCACTGCATTAATGATGACCTGGCATAACGTAACCACACCTGGGAAACATTTGGAAAATACTGAGCCTGAGAGTGTTAATTTCTGGGAGAGAATTCGTACTTCACCTGCCAATAGATTTTTTCAAGAGAATACCCCTGGTAATCCATTAGAGACTACTGCAGTGTTACCTGTGCAAGTACAACTTACTTCTTCTGTTAACTTGAATTTGGAAAAAAGTGCTCTACCAATTGATGCTTCAGTGTCAGGGAAAACGTCACTGACTTGTACTCAAGAAGTTGAGAAGTTGAATGAGGCTTTTGACATTTTGCTAGTTTTTTTCATCTTAGCTTGTGTTTTAATCATTTTCTTGATCTACAAAGTTGTTCAATGTAAACAGAAACTAAAGACACCAGAAAACTCAGGGGAAAATAGACTTGAATATTACAGCTTTTATCAGACAGCAAGGTATAATGTAACTGCTTCAATTTGTAACACCAGCCCAAATTCTCTCCAAGACCCTGGTTTGGAGCAGGTTCATCTTCATAAACCAATTGTTCCTGAAAATGAGGCACAGGTCATTCTCTTTGAACATTCTGCTTTATAACTCAACTAAATATTGGCTGTATGAGAACAGCAGTGCCAACCATGTGGACATAAAATGGAATGCTTCCCACCAACTTATATACTTGATTTGGAAGTGCGATGAATTATATGTATATAGCATTATTAAAATATATGACTTTAATAATTTGTGAATAGTGTATTTATTAAGCAAATATTCTTTATAGTTTCTATACTAACAAGTATTAGTATCTAACATTTCTGTATGTCTTTCACTATGTTAAGTATAACTTCACATATAATATTTTAAAGTCTTATAAGGTAATAATAGTACCTAGCTTTTACAGGTAAGGAAACATATGCAGTAATTGTCCTGAATTCTCACAGTTTGTGACACTTTATGTCTGACTAGGGCTGATGCTTTTGATTTCATGCTCTGTTGCTACCAAGGTGCTAGGGTTATAATTGTGAAAAAATAGGTATGATTTTTGTATAGGTAGAGTTTAAAATCTAGAGGACACATGGTTAGTTTACAAGTATGGTAAGTACTCTATTTGGAGATGCTACTGGGTGTAATATATGTGGAGGCAAGACATGCTTTATGAAAAAAGTGACATCACGAAAGATACAGTGAAGAGAGTTGAGTAACAGCATGTCAGAAGGGTTAAAGACAGAAAGAATGCTCCTTTTCAGGATCTAAAGCTCA
Source organism: Dasyprocta punctata (assembly GCA_004363535.1). Lineage (NCBI taxonomy): Eukaryota > Metazoa > Chordata > Mammalia > Rodentia > Dasyproctidae > Dasyprocta > Dasyprocta punctata. The sequence goes on along the minus strand of RJWM01019982.1, from coordinate 26,261 downwards.
GTATAGCTCATGTGAGTGGTGGTTATGAGATTTGAAACTGGAAAGAGATACTGGATGATGAAGACTATTGTAACATGCTTTATCCGAAGAGCAACAGGAAACCATTGAGAATTTTAAGCACTGGAAAAATGCCATCAAATTTACCACTTAGAAAGTTCACCCTTTCTAGTAGGAACAGTAAGACAAGAGGTAGAATTAACTGGCTGGGAATCTGAGTCAGGAGAGATACCTGTACTGGAGACTTGGGCCAGGGTTGTGGCCAAAAGGATGGATGGATCGAGAGCAACTTTGAGTTGAATGCACTCTCTTGGTTACTGTCTAAAGAGTGACAGGTGAAGGGGAATTAAAAGCTTATGTTTTTGGTTTAGGCAGATTTGTGCTGTGTTCACTGAGAAGAGGAGCAAAAATATGGGTGGGGCAAGACAATGAGTTTGAATTTAGTTGGATTGAATTTGAGGTCCATATCAGATGTCCAATTGGAAATATTTAGCAAACAGAGGTTTAGGAGGGAGGTCTGTCTGGTAAAGGCCGGTATGTAATTCTTAACCTTTTATTATTCAGTACAGTAGAGTAAATTATGTATTCTTTACAGTAAACATAAGTACTTAGGCCATGATTTTGAGACTGTAAGTGGGGAAGAATACAACTTTGTAGAAGATAAAAGAACCCTTAGGAGATCTTAATAGCCTTGTTTGAGAATCTTTAATAAAGCTGGTAATTTAAATCATGGAGGGAAAGTAATGTAATACTATTTTACCATGAAAATATACATATGTATCACTCTGTAGAATATTCTGCATATAGTAAAATCCATGATTGTTAATGATGACCTGAGCAAGAGAAAGACATTTGCATTTTGCAAAAGAACATTATCATCTCTGTAGAGAATGAGTAGTAGGAACCATTGAGGATTTTTTAGTGCTGGAGAAACACCATCAAATATACCATTTAGAAAGTTCACCCTTTCTGGAAGGAACAGTAAGATCGGAGTTAGAATTAACTGGATGGGAATCTGAGCCAGTTATGTTGGGGAGAAATACTTGTACTGGAGACTTTCTTGTTTGGGAAGTATGAAGTAGTTCAAACTGGAGGCAGAATTGGCTTATAGTACCATGTTAATAAAAATGCAAAGAAGTAGTAACAAAAAATTTTCAGAGATACTGAAGAATTGGGATTTGGAATGGTGAATGCAAAGAAAGATCAAAACTGGATTCTAGGTTTCTGGCTTGATTTACTGGGTTGAAAGAAATGCTCTTTACTCAGGTAAGAAAAGTTGAAAGAGAGCCTGGTTTTGATTTTCTGGGGTTTTTTTTGTTTATTTGTTGTTAGGGGGATACTCATACATTTGGTATTGAGTATCTTTAAATTTTAGATGCTTGTGCAGTTGCCAAGAGAGGATGAGAGAAGATGCAGATGTGTTAGGGTTCCATGTAGCTCAGCATTCATTGAATGTGCTGGCAGTACAAAGGAGGAATTTGACATGGAGCTTGGTTGAGGCAGGCCTAAGTATATTGTGATCACCCATTATTTTCTGGAAGAAAACCACGTAAGACTTTACTTTATATTTTGAAAGCTGTAACAAAGTGATCAAAATTCTATTTATATGACATTAATTATACATATATATACCATATATATGTATAATACCATATATATACCATATAAATACCATAAAATATTCTTGGATATATTTTCCCCTTATTTCATGTTATAATTTTATACAAATATTAGTTACAGATTTTAAACTTTAAACTACTGCCTTTAGCTTTGATCTTTAAGTCTTTTTAAACATTAAAGCCATCACAGGGTATGGTGGCACATGCCTAGAATCCTAGCATTTGGAGGCTGAGGCAGGAGGATCACCAAGAGTTTCAGGCCAACCTGTGCTACATAGTAAGTTCAAGTCCAGCCTGAAGTACAAAGTGAGACCCTGTCTCAAACCAACTAATACACAAACCCCCACCATCTTCTGCTCCATTGACAGGTGCAGTAGTATCTTTACTAATGTTGGCATCAATGACTTCATTATCATTCAGAGTTCCCTTTAAATTATATAGCTATGTTTTCTAAAGCACATTACTCTCATTTTGGTGTTAACTGTGTGACATGTAGGACTTCTGTGGGAATTTAATTGCAAGCTGCAACAAACTTTTCATATAACTTTAATAACAGTAGGACAGTAGCTTTTTTCAAATGTCTTGAAGATACATCTTTATGATTATCTTGTATTTATTGTATAACTTTGTTTTCAACAATTTCCAACATTTACAGTGGTGAGGTTATACAAATAACCCCATTATTACCAAACCTCTGTCAAATTCCTTTATATCCTCTTTAAAAAAAAAAAAGAACCAGTTATGCCACAAGTGTCACAAAGTACCATAAAGAATTACCCTAAAGAAGCATTGATTTTGTTTTGTTTTCCAACTTAATGTTTTTTCCAAGTAATTCTGTACCAGTTATTAATTTTCAGCTTTTCAAGGAACCTTAGTATGTCTTCATTGGGCACTATTTCTTATAATGTGCATAATTTTTCTCTTGAAAATCATACAGGATGCCATTTTTACTCATCCTACTACATATAGATTGTTTCAGTTATATCTTATAGCCTTGAAGATAATACTGTTGTGTGTGCACACATGTGCATGCTAGAAAGAACACCTCAGGTTAATACAAGAGGGGCTAATTATATAAAAGGCTATTAAATAGATCATTGTTGATTTAAAAATAGGCACTTTCATTTTATGCTACACAACTTCCACTATGAAATTTTAATTTGTTTCATTGCCAGTATTTGTTAGAGGAATAGATTTATTAATGTATTTTCCCTTGAACATGCAGCAGATTACTGTGTGGGAAGGATGTATGTTTCCATTTAAATGACAAAAGTATTTGTAACTTAGGTCCTGGAAAATACCTAAAGGAGAAAAATAATTTTGGGGTAAATGTCACTATTTAATAGTCTCTCGTGCTGTGAAACTTCAGAAAAAGATGGATAAATCAGTTTTTCTTTGACTCTTTTGATAAAGTGCTGTTCTTTGCTTAATTCTGTTAGTGATATAAGCAGTTAAGAGAGTATTTTATTTGGTTGTAGTTTTTAAGTACCTGAATACTTTTTTATTTTCTTAAAACACCCTACCCAACATCCTTTACTTGTTTTTTTCATTGATACATATTTGCAGTACATAATGTTTACATTTATCATGAAAAGCTTGTACATGTACATAACATATTTTAATTTGTCTTTTTGGATTTCTTTTTGTTTTGGGGGATTTTTTTGGGGGGTCCCCTCCCCCTCGTGTTCCCCTTGGCTTCCTCCTTTATATGTCAAATTCCTTTATATCCTCTTTAAAAAAAAAAAGAACCAGTTATGCCACAAGTGTCACAAAGTACCATAAAGAAGTGCCCTAAAGAAGCATTGATTTTGTTTTGTTTTCCAACTTAATGTTTTTTCCATTTGCAGAAGCTCTATTTCCATTTCTCTCTTCAACTCTTTTTAGAATGACTTCAAATATTAACTAGGTATGATTTGTAATTTGTAATTTGATCTGGTTAGATCAGAGAAAATTCCAGTACTTAAAGTTCCGATTCTTTTCTTTCTTGGGCCTATTTTGAAAAATTATTGCATCACCAATTTTAGCTTATGAGGAGTTAAGGGAAATTTCTCTGTCTGTTTCTGCCTACCCATTTTCTTCCTAGGATCATATGATGAAGACATGATGTAAATATTTGAAGCCATCTCTTACAGAGACATAATTTGAGATATATGCTCTATGATGATGAATCAGTAATCCAAAAAGAAAAAAAAAGTAGTGTAAAATGTTCACTAGAAAAATACTAATAAAAATTGAATAGGTGGAAACTGGAGACTTACATTTAATCTAATGTTATTTAGGCTGACCAAATAAATCTTATTTTATTTATGTGTGGAGATTGAAGATTGTATTTTCTAATGGCCTTTATGTTTTTAAACACCTGTGATTTGAGTGTACATGATTATAAGAGAAATAATTTTAAGCCAGCATAGATTTTTAAATCAACTGAATAAATATAAGAGAGATTGATTGGTTTCTTTATTATGTGGTTTTTAGAAACAAGGAAAAGTGACTCTGCATAGTTTTTGCAGTTCATATACTGTACAGCTGTAATTTTACACTCAGAAAATTCCTTAGGAGATGCTTTTATAATATTTAAGAACAATAGTTTTATTTATGTGCATTTGACTGAAAAAAGTTAACTGAAAACTCTGGCGTTGGTTTAAATGATCATGGTCTTTATGTTGAGTACAAGCGTTCATGCTCTCATTGAATGCTTGTACCTGTGCATCATCGCTTCTCAGCTAACAGTTGCTCTTTGCTGTCTGTAGATGACTGCCTTCAGGACCCGCGTGGGTGTTAAAATTTGCAGATGCTCAAGGGGCTTATGCAAAATAATGTAGTATTTATGTATAACCGTCACAATCCTCTGTACTTCAAATCATTTTTAGATTACTTATAATACTTAATATCATGTAAATGCTGTCTAAGTAGTTGTTAGGCCCTAATAAAAAGAATGGAAAAAGTCTGTATGTTCATTTTGGATGCAGTTTTTTTGGAAATATTTTTAAATTGTAGTTGATTGAATCCGTGTATATAGAATCCGCAGATAAATAGGGTTCTTGTTTGAAGAATAAAACATGGGAATATTTACAAAGGCCTGTGTCAGAGCTGTAAGTTTAGCTCAGTAGTAGCACACTTGCCTGGCATGTGCAAGACCTTGGGTTCAATTCCCATCATCATATACAAAAATAAGTACATAAACACATAAATGAAGGGGCTTGTGCTATTTTCATGGCACTTTGTAACTTGGGTCTGTGGGAATAGCATAAAATATCGAACAGAAAATAAGGAAAGTAAAATTCGTCAGGTAAAAAGGAAGGAAACATAGGTTATTAATACTTTTTTATTAATACTTCCTTTCCTTTGGTTTTTCTTTTATTCTTGTGTCTTTTCTCTTTTATGTTAAATTTTGCTTGTATTTTTTAAAATGAATGTTTCAGAAGTGAATTTATAGCACTGCCAACTTCTGCCCTCTTTTCTGGCTCTTGTCTGATCATTTGTAGTATCTGTTAACTGCAACTCAGCTATCCACACTTGTAATGAAAAAATAAAAAACAAGTATATAAAAATAAAATTGTAAGACAAAAAAAGGATTCCTTTTGGGAATAATTAATTTTCTAATGTATCGAGTGTTCACATTATGCTTCATCTTACCCTGTAGGATTTAACGATAATGACTATGGGCGGTGACATACCTATAATCCCAGCTACTTTAGAAGCAAGAGGATGACAAATTCGAGGCCAGCTTGGAGAACTTAGTGACAGTGCCTCAAAATAAAAATAAAAAGCAGTGGAGGTGGAACTCAGTGGTAGACCACTAAACTAGCATGTGTAAGTCCCTGGGTCTGTTGTTAGTACTGCAAAAAAAAAAAAAGCAACACATGGTCTTTTCCTCCAGTTACTTGTAATCTTACGCAGAGCAAGTCTAAAAAATAAAGGGACATTAGAAAAAATGTGAAAGATGCTGTATGAGTTGTGTGTCCAATTAGTATTGCAGAGGTCTTATCCTACTTGGAATTCAATGACAGAGAACTCAGTCACATGGGGTAGAGTGGTGGGGAAAGACTTCATAAAAAAGTGCGAATGAAGATGAATAGCCAAAGAAGGGAGACCATTGTGAGGAGCAGGAAGGAAGGAAGCACAAACTGTGGAGTCAGGAACTGTTACATTTAGGCGGTAGAGACTTCACTAATTGAAACCAGTGAAAGCAGAGTAAAGCACTATAACTTTGGAAATGTGGTTTATTAGAGGCTACTGAAGTGCTTGATAAACAAAAGTTCTTAAGGAGAAAGAATGACATTTAAGGTACTAGAATACAAAAACATTTGTCTTCTTGAATTCCTCAATAATTAAATAAAATGGATAGAATTAATAAGGACCCATTTATCATTATAAAATGAAAATGTTATATAAGTATTGGGATTGCTTTACTTAATAGTAGCAGTACTCCTAATGAAATAAAAGATGAATGAACCTGCAAGTTCCAACTTATTGAGTGATAGAAGGAATCCAGTGCGTAGGAGCCAGTGACCGGAATTAGGGAATAATGGTTTGCTGTTTCTTCTCTAGCAATGTCCAGGGGACAGGCTGTTCTGACTTTGAGTGCCAGTTAACAAATCAGAAATTCCTCTACAATTGAAAATGAAATGTAGGATATCATGACTTGATTATGAACAAACAATGAACATCTAAATTCCTTGCTTAATTTCATCTTTCTTGCAGATTTCTAGTCCATAACAGGATCCTGAATTGAAAAACTCAGCATTTAAAAAACATTTTTTTTTTCATTTGAGTCAAAGAACAAATAACATTTAATTTCAGCACACTCGCACTAGACTTTTTTAGTTTTAGAATTCTCTGAGTTGACCATCTTTTTTATCCCTAGGCCCTGTCATGATGTCTACCACACATAATGTTGAGTAAATGGTGACCTCTCAACCAAAAATGTCAGCCAGGATAATGCATTTGACCGTTTATTCTGATCATTTCCTTTGTAAATTGACTGATACCCTTGTTTAAGTCTACCTCCTATTTCTTGATAACTTCTATTTGTTGTTACAGTGACTCAATCTTCTGCAGTCAGCCCATGAGACTAAACCTAGTTGTTAGTTTTTCCTGAAGTAATCAGTTGATTTTTTGTTTTCTTTAAAGCTTCTGACTGTTGGCTTTTTGACTGGCCTGCTACATATGTAACTCACATACAGTTTAGCTAATTGTTTTAGGGACTCCAAATTGCCGTGTCTTTCTCGTTACTATGAACTGTCATTTGATGAGCAGTGGCTTGTTAAGAATGAGAGAGACTGGGCCAGGGATATAGCTCAGCAGCAAAAGTGCCTGCCTGGCAAGCCTAAGGTCCTGTGTTCAATTACCAGTAATCCCACCCCCCCAAAAAAGAGAGAGAGAGAGAGAGCGAGAGAGCGAGAGCGAGAGAGAGCGAGAGAGAGAGAGAGAGAGAGAGAGATGTAAGATTACATGGCTTCCTTTGGTGGCCTTTAGATCTTCCATATTGTACCCAACATCTGATTTGGTGTTTTTTGTTTTTTGGTACACGTTTGTAGTACGTAATGATTACATTCATTGCCAATATCAGATTTGAATAGGTGAGTTTGGCAGACCAAGAATTCTAAGAAGGTGCTTCTCAGGTCTCCAACATGTAGCATGTGTAAAAGAAAAAACTGGTTTTCATCAAGAAATACAGCAAATAGTATCTAGTTTCTGACTTGTTTTTGAGAATAAAGGCTCTTTTCCCTCCCTTTCTTCCTGTTTCATTTCACTGTAGGTTTACAGCTCCCTTTTGGTTGTTTCAATTTTAAACTTCTAGTTACGTTTTAAATCACTTAATTCAGGAAGATTGTGTATTATAGAAAACAAGATTCTTAACATGAAACAAAAGGGTTAAGGTAGTGTTATATGAATAAAGGATAAAGTGAAGGCTTAATGTTAGCTAAAACTTCATGTTACTAAAGGTTGTAGTAAGAGCATTGTATATCAAATGTTTGTTTAAATAAGGCTTTGTTGTAAAATGTTAAACATTTTCGGGGAATGTATATAATACCTATAACAGGAGAAAGAGAATTGATAACTTCTTAATGTTTATTTAAATATCCTGTATGCCAGGAAAGTATAAAGCTCTTGAGTTTTTTTATTTTTCTGTGTTATTTGGAGACACTTTGCCCAAACTGCTTAATGAGTAGTAATTAAGATGTATTTTTTGATGAGTGATTTTTTTTTAGACTTGAGTGCTTTGAAGATAATTTTTCTATGATTTTTGTTTTTACTGATTGCAGAATATGACATGGATATTTTCCTTCCTCTCTTTTTCCTCAGTTCTTCACCAGTGTAACGCTTCCCATTCAGAGCCAACTTACTTTCTTTTTACCCTGAGCATAGTCATTTTCTCTTTTTCTGAACTCAGAATCTGTGTCTCACCCTTTCTGGCACTTAATAGACATTCTAGGATGAGAATAGTATTTCCTCTTTAATGTAGCTTCATAATTGACATGCCACATCGTAGAACACAGTCACACTTTGGTTTCCAGATATCTGTTAGGAAAGTGAAAATTTATAATCAGTATTTTATGAAAATGCACAGTGCTCAGCAATTCCATTGATTCCTTGTAAAATTCTGGTTTTTCTAAGTGTGGAGTGATGATTGGAGTTGCTGCAAATAGAGAAAACAGTTACCTAAGTAGATTGTTCCCAAATAATATTGAAATAAAGGTCTGGCCAAAGATAGGAAATGATAGTCTAGATGACTTTTGTCTTTTTTATCTGATTGAGTTCAGTGTTGACAGCTACCAGAATGGTGTTATGTTAAGAGGGATTTTCAGGTCTTGCTTGTGTTAGCGTACCATGATGGGTTCATGGTGAATTGTTCTGCATTGGGAAAGGGAAATGGCTATATCTTTCCTAACCATCTGCTGTCTTTGAGACCAACATTTACTTACAGTTGAGGACAGTGAGATCCAAAGAAATTGTCTTAGTTACAATTTTCTGGGACAAAATACCCAACACCTACAAGTTAAAGGAAAAACGATTTAGTTTAGCTCACAGTTTGTAGAGGTTTCAGCCCATAGTTGGCTGGTTCCAGTGCAGGGTAATATGGCAGAGCAGCATTGCAGAAGAAACAGTCCATGGTAGGGCAGGCAGGAGGCAGCAGCCTTCTGCTTTTCCTTTAATTCCGTCTAGGCTACCAACCTATTGGTCGGTGCCACCCTCACCCAGGTCAGGTCTTCCCATCACCCGCCTCCAGAACCGTTCTAAACCAATCAGTGGACTAATGCAGTTATTACACACTTACGATCCAGCTGCCTCTCAAAAGCCCCACCTATGAGGGTATGAGGCTTTGGGAAGACATCTACATATAAGCCATAGTAGAAATGAATTAACTTCAGTGGACTGACTCAGCTGAACTTCTAGGGTAAATTTTGGCTTTCTAATCCTTTTTTCTAGTGTGATTCTCACTGAAGCAAATAGGATGGACCATATGGTTCTTTAGAGATTTTTTTTTGTCTGTCCATTGTTTTGTTTGTTTGTTTGTTTTTGAGACTGGCTTTTGCTTTGTAGTTTGAGCTAGTCTTGAACTCACTATGTAGCCCATAATGGCCTCGAACTCACAGTGACCCTCCTTCCTTAGTCTCCCAAGTACTGGGATTACAGATGTGTGCCTCCAACCTGACACTTTTAGTTTTTTATAAATGGACTATAATGATGCAAATGTATAGCCTTCTGAAATTAGGTATTATTTACAGATTAAGAGATATCAAAATGATGTCTATTAGTTATTATTTTGCCTATCTGATGATTGGGTTCCCCAAGCCTGATCATATTTGAATGTACATGCTAGTCTTTGACTTCCAAAGGGTAAGTGACCAAACTGTGCTGAACTACTTCACTGAACATTTAAAAATTAATTATGCATGTTAGTGAAGTATATGAAAAATAGTTATAATATCCCTTGCAGGAATGATGCTGTAAGTTCTTTGGAGGCAGGATTTACTACTTACTTGTTAATTTTAAATTCAGATAATTTATTGTATCTGCAGTTGATTATATGCTTTTACTTTTTGAAAAGTCAGGTATATTTTACATATTGAAAAACCCCTTTTTATTATTATTTATTTATTTTTCCAAGACTAGGTCTCACTATGCAGTTCAGGCTGGCCTTGAACTCATGGTGATCCACCTGCCTCAGCTTCCCAAGTGCTGGGATTGCAGCTGTGCACCACCGTGCCCAGCTGGAAAAACCCGTTTTAGTGTGAAGTTTTATAAATGTGCACAGTTGTGTAACCACTGCCGTACTCAAGATACAGAACATTTCTGTTATCCCAAAATTTTCCATTTGTATCTTTGCCAGGGAACCACAGACCAAATAATTTTACCTAAGAATTGACATACATGGAGTTATACAGTATGTAGGCTTTTGTTTTTTGGTTTTTTTTTTCCGGCACCGGGGATTGAACTTACAACCTCGCACCTGCCAGGGCAGGCGCTTAAGGCCCTGAGCCAAACTCTCAGCCCTGGTTTTTTTTGAGGCAGGGTCGCACTATGTAGCTCTGGCCAGCCTTGTGCTCGCGTTGTAGCCCAAGCCGGCCTCGAACTCACAACGCTCCGCCTACCTCAGCCTCCCGAGTGCTGGGATTAAAGGCGTGAGCCACCACGCCCGGCTTGTAGGCTTTTGAATCTGTTTTATGTCTCTTAGCACATTTTTGAGATTTGTCCTTGTTGTTTCAGGTGCCTGTATTTAGTTCCTTTTAATTGCTGAGTGTCACATCATTGAAAAATGTTCCACAATTTCTTCATCCATTCATTAGTTTATATAGACATTTGAGTTGTTTGCAGTTTGGGACTAGTATGAATAAAGCGATCATAAATGTTTGTGTACAGATCTTACAATGGTTCTTTTGGTCTTAAGTAAATACCTAGGTGTGAGATTGCTTAGTTGGGTGGTATATGTTTAGTTTTATAAAAAACAACCATATGTTGCTAGATGTGTGGGTGCAGACTTGTAATCTCAGAATCTGAGAGGCTGAGGGAGGAGGATTCAAGTCCAGTGTGGGCAATTCAGCACCTTAATGACAGCCTGTCGCAAATTTTTTCAAAAAAGGACAGGCGTATAGCTCAGCACAGAAGCCCTGAGTTCAATCCTTAGTACCACAGGAATAAAAACAAGACATAAAAATGTTTCAAAATGAATGTTCTATTTTAAATTTTTACTTGGAGCGTGCAGCAGTTCCTGTTGTATCTCATCCTCATCAGTACTTGGTGTTGTCAGTTTTAATGTCCCTGCCTTGTAGGAGACAACTTGAATGGGTCCCCTTGAATACAGAACAATTGCTGCAACTTTGATTATATTGAAACTTATTTCCTTATGTTGATGTATACAGAGCTGACTATGGTATTTCCTTCTCTCTTCAATTGGCTCTAAGCATTGCAAATAAGGCTAGCTGAGGTACTGATATGTAATCTCTAAAGCCATCAAGACAGTGTCTTGTTGCCTCCCATAGTGATCTCTGCAAAATATATAGGCACAGCGGGATGACAGAGCCAGTGAGCTCCAGGAATGTCAACTGGGTATGAGCCTCGAGAAAGAGACTATGAGTCCCCAGGGCATAAAGTTTACATATCAGAAGCAGGTACTGGTATGTAGTCTTTAAAGCCATCAGACAGTGTCCTGTTTCCTCCCAAAGTACCTTTGTAAGATGTATAAAACACAGCGGGATGGCAGAGCCAGTGAGCTCCGGGAATGTCAACTGGGGATGAGCCTTGAGAAGGAGGCTGTGAGTTCCCAGGGCATAAAGTTTGCATATCAAAAACTAAAGCAGCAGCCTCCTAGAACAATTCAGTTGCTATCTTGATTGGGTTGTGCAAATTTAGCCCCTTGCATATCTTCATCTGCATTTTGCAGAGATACCTTTCTCACTACCTTGCTAGCCAGCTCAAGTTACTCACGTAGTTCCCACCATCCTCATTGTCACTCATCCTCAAGCCACCTCCTTGCTTCACTAGTTAATAAATTCTGGGAGAGGCCTAGGATCAAGGCCTTTGTCCACATGTCTTTATGAGGATTGGACTTAGGACCCCTTGGCTGCCCTTAACCTGGAATATGTCTCGGAATCTTTACTCTCGCCGAGGGTTGCATTGGAGGTGGTAGAATTAACTTACTGGGATTCCAGTAATGTCTCAGTGGATTTATAAATATAACTTCTTGGATTGTGAGGAAAACTAGGCAAAAGATTTCAATACTTAGATTACCGTACTCATTATTTGGGATTGCAATACTGCCTGATGATGTTGAACATTCTTTCAGGTTCTCACATGCCATCTGAATATCTTCTTTGATGAAATGTTTGGGTTTTTTTTGCCCATTTCAGGGTGAAGTTATTTTCTTACTGAGTTTCCAGACTTCTTTGTATATTCCAGATCCATGCCCTTTACCAATTACATATTTTACAAATATTTTCTTCCAGACTAGATCATGTCTTTTCTTTTTCTTGACAGTGTCTTCAAAAGAGCAGATATTTTAGTTAGCACTTTTGTATGTTTACCTTTCTAGGTACAAAATTAATACAAGATGCTTATAAGAGAGTATTAAAATGTCTCTTTCCTGTCTAATCCCACTATATCTAAACATAGTCATAATCTTGTGAAAGAGAAATTCGTAATGTATTTATATAATTTTTGCCTTAAGAAATAATCCTGAGAGTTTCTTTTGTATTTCAAAACTAAAATTTCTCTTTCTGTTTAAGACAATAATTAGATTTTTTTTTTTAAAAAATCACCTGTTAAAATACTACAATTAACATGTTTTGCTCTTCTTTTATTCTAGTGTTATCCAAGATAAATTCTGCGGAATCATAAATATCTCAGTGGAGGGCCTTCATGATGTCATGACAGAAGATCCTGAGACAGGAACATATAAAGAGTAGGTGAATCATTCAACTAATCATGTTTACATTTAGGGGTTACCTAAATACATGCTGTGTGTTGCCATATAAACAACAGTATAGTAGGTTTGCAGTTTTGTCTTTTATACAGACAATTTTATTCATTAATTTGCTTAAAATATTTTTTGATCTTGAAATCAGCTTTTTTATGTGACAGTGATATTCTGAATTGGACTTCTTGTTTTGTGAGTTAATATTAGGTGTTTTAAGAATTCCAAGTGTATTTTAGACTTGGAATATAAATTCTAAGGGCAGTCTCAAAATGGCAGTGATCCTCCTGGCAAAGGCTCCCGAGAGTGCTGAGATTAGCAGTGTGCACCACCACACCCAGCAGGCATTTAAAATTTTAATTAAATAGAATGTTTTATGTGGGGAAATAAAATGTGAATGAGTTTTTCCAATAGTCTCATTTCTTATTTCACCTACCAGTAAGAGAAGTTTATATTCCCACATATATGGAGAGCCAATCTTTGGCTACTGTTAATCGTACTATTAGTTATTTCTTGAGAATGGTATAGAAAATGAAATTTTTTTTAGGGAGAAGAAAAGTTTCATTTTGTGAGTTTATGAGTCTAGATTTTATTAACTTGTTAATATTTTAGTTATTAGAAAACTTATTTCATTTGCCAGGAAAGTGTATCGGTGATGCTAACAATTTGTCTTGGTGCCTGTCTGATTAGCATGTTTTCTTTCCCTGTATGATATTTTATTGTCAGGAACATTGGAAAATGAAATTGGTAATCACTTACCAAAGTTTGAGAAGTAAAAAGGGACAAAGAGTTTAGTCAACAGTTTAGGAACCCTGGTGGCAATAAAAGGACTCATATAAACTGTGATTTTTTTATAGCTACAGAGTATAAAGGGTACCAACTATAAATGAAATATTCTTTTTTGAAACAGAAGTAAAATTTAGGATTTTATAAGGATTTTTCTTCCTCTGTTTGATATTGATCCACCAGATGGCTCTTCAGAATGGAAAAGAGAACACTAGAAGAAACCTCATTTTCTGGGCCTGCAATGATCACTTCTATGTTATCCTAATTTTTGTAGGTCCTAGTGACTTTGTTGGGGTTCTCTCTCCAGCCTCTTCTCATCCGTTTTCTACTTAAAACCCCGGTGTCTTACATAGTGAAACTGATGGCGCCCCCCTGTTCTTTTCTGGCTCTCAGTTTACAACGTTTGCTTTTCCTTTTTTTCCCCCCTTCTCAAACTGTTCATCATTCTCCAAGCACTTATACTGATGGCTTGACTAGCAGTATTCTTCTCCTTGTATCATGCTCTCAACTTTACCCTGCTTGACAAATGCCTACCTCTAAAATGTCTTTCTAGACTTAAAGAATTATTACATCTTCTTCTGTTCCTTCATGGCGCTTTTTTCTGCATTGGTAGTATATCATATTTAGCTAATTGTTTCCATTTAGACCATAAGATAACTTGAGACTGTGGATAAGAAAAGCTCATAGTCAGAACATTATTAACACAGGATTGAAGGAATATAAATAAGAACTCTTAACTAGGGGAACCTGGGACCTCCAGATAGCAAACTTGACTATCTTGAACTATCTAATAGCCAGTGCAAAGAGAAACATTAGGAATTACATAGTTCTTATTTTCAAATAGAAGTAAATAAGTGGGTCAGGAAAGGAAGACTGTTTCTTGGCTTAGGCCTAGAGAAGATTTTTTTGTGAGGTATTTATATAAAGGACTATAAAAGACTTTCAACTTCAATAAAGAATTATCTCTGACAACAAAACAACTGCAGTAGATAAGTAGCTCCAGGATTAGGTAATTGTGACCTTTCTAACATCAGAAACCCAGGTTACCCTCCCCCCCGCCCCGCATTAATCTAGTTTTCAGTCTGCCTTCTCGCATTCTCACGAAGTTGTTCTAGACATTAAGGCTTATGACAATATCAAGGGCAGACAAGTGTCTTTTTGTTTATTTATTTATTTTTTTAAGATAGAGGTGAACCTGTTCTAGAACATCAGACTTTCCTTTAGCTCTAACTGGGCAGGATTCTTTACATGTGCCCTGCCACAAGCAGCCATTGACCAGGAGTAAGGTAGCCATGATAGTTTATTGAGTGCTGGCACTGGACCTGGGATCCTCCTTTTCTGGAGCATGTGGTGGCATGGAAAGAGAAAATAACTGGGAAGATTCAGGATTCTGTTAAGGAGGATGATTATGTAAGCAATCAAAGTGTCTACTACAAAGATCAACTAAATAATATTGGCATAATTTAGACAAAGTGATCCATAAATGGTTTCTCATATCAGTCTACCTAAAACCCAGTTACATAGTATTTTATTTTATTTTATTTTATTTATTTTTTTTTTAGCAGAAGATATTTATTGAGAGAAAGAAAGCTTCTGTCAGAGAGAGAGACAGAAGGGGTCTCGAGTGGGTTGCCCTACATAGTATTTTAAAAAAATTCATTACTGAAATCAATTTCATAGTGGCCAGAGACATAAATGGGAAACATTTTTTGTGATTTGGCCTAATATAAGACTGGTTAACAAGTGTTTATGCCTCCTCCCCCAACGACATCAGTTATCAACAGCATTATGGAGGAAATTATGAGTAAGCATCACAGAGGGAATGGTGAGAACTATACATTCTCAGGCTCTACCTGGACCTGCTGAGTCAGAAACTCTGGAGGGTGCCCAGCAATCTGCACTTTAACCAAGCCCTCCAGATGATTAAAGTGCAAGCTGAATATAAAATGGAGAAGTGGCTACATATATTCATATGTTAGTTATTCCCTTTTTAAATTTGGCTTGTTAGCATCATATTAGTACTACTATTACTGTATTCACAATTCACACATTTTAGTTTATGAGAAATCTATTCATTCTTACACGCTTTCTAAGTAAAGCATGATTTCCTGACTTCAATCTTTGTTGACAAAATGAGATTAGAACTTTAATTGGAGATTCTCCTACAGGAGAATGTGTTTCATTTTCTGCCTTCCTGAGACCTACGTAAATGCAACTTACAGGACTGCAGATAGTCTGTCATTGGGTAATTTTTAGTATGAGTGAGGGAGCAAGCAAGCCAGAGAGATAGAGAGAGACATAGAGAGAGAAGGAGGGAGGGAGAGAGGAGGGGGAGAGGCAGATGTAGATGGAGGGAAAGAGAGAGAGAGGAAGGAAAGGAAAGGAAAAGGGGTGTGGGGAAGGAATGTGTATCTCTAAAATATACTCCATTATTAGTGTGATAAATCTTTTAGTGTAGCAGAGGCAAAAAAGTTTTTCTATAAAAGTAAGTTAACAGATTATGCAGCGCAGTGGAATGATTTCATGCAAAAATAAAGTGTGCTTCTATTGAGATCCATGTTGTAGTTGGAATTCAAATATGCATGGCTCCTATAAAAGAGCCTCATCTTATTAATGAGTTCTGAAATACAAACTGTAAGTTAGAATTTTCTAAGATATTTCACTTTGTGAAATAATTTTAGAGTTGACACAATCATGTCTTATTTTCCTCACTTTGTGCTGAAGTCCATTGGTGAAACTAAGTGCCATGTATTGTATATCACAGTGGACAGAGCTTTGCCACTCTTTGAGAGATCAAGGCCATGCAGTGAGTTAGACAATGAGCTCATATACTTCTGATTTCTAGCCTAAGATTCTTATGTTTGATCACACCAGTTTGTACTGAATTGGCTCAGAAATAGCACCCCCCCATCCCTCCACATTGTTTTAAATCTTAGGGAATAGGAATAAAATTTGACGTCTGTGTCCACTGTGAGAGTAAGTCTGATCCAGTTTCTTATTCAGCACCTGTCCTTAACCCTAATTCAAAGTTGTTTACACAACTGAATCAGTAATTGTCCTTTATCTGTACTTGCCACAAAACATAAGAGAAAACAAACTTTCTTGGTCACAGTCTATTGGTTAAGACATTCTGATTCTTTCAAATTATTGAATTTTTTTGTTCTAAAGGAGGAAACCGTTTGCTCCATCAATGAGATTTCACTAGAGAGTATTCATTTCTTGTCTCCTTGGAACCAGAGTTGACTGAATAGGAAACTATGTTTCTATTATCTCTGTTAATGGTTGAGAGCAGTGGTGCAGATAAGCAAAATAAAATGATTTATAACTATCCGGAAGGTACCAGTGCCATCAGGGACAAACACCTCATAACAGTGCAGTAATGTCATTTGGGGTACAAAGTAGATTATTACAAAATTAATAGTATTTTAATGATGTTGCTATTTAAATTACTGCATTTATACTTTGTAGCTGTATGTTGATGTCTCATCTTGAGGAACCAAAAGTAACGGAAGATGAGGAACCACCTACAGAACAAGATAAGAGAAAAAAGATGGTGAGTTACAAAAGTTGCTTCTGGAAATTAAGAATAACTATACATGTACATTATTGTCTATATGTTTGGAGATATTTGTTGGTCTATTCATTCATTTGTCTATCCTGTTGCTGGGACAAATTGCCTAATACCCACAAGATAAAGAAGAAGAGATTTATTTGTCTCACAGTTTTAGAGAACTTGTTCCATAGTTAGCTGGTTCCAAGGGAGAAACGTCATGGTGGAAGAACATGACATAACAAAGCTGCTTAGTTCATGGAAGCCAGGAAGCAAAGCAGAGGAAGGGACCAGGGATCTTATACCCGATGTCATGCCTCCGTGACCCACTCAGACACACTCAGAAGTGTGCTTTGCTAATTCTGTACCTGGCTCCCAAACTAATCAAGTTGACAGTTAATCTTCATATGGTATCTGAGTTTTGAAATTTGGAGTGCACTCTAAAACAGGTAAGTTAAATTATGATATGATCCCATATATTGACTTTTGCTGTGATTTCTTGTGCAATTGGTGTTCTGTTCAGAAAGTCCTCGCCTATACCCTAACTTCAAGAGTTTTGCCTATTTTATCTTCTAGTAGTTGAAGTGTTTCCATTTTGCTATTTAGATCTTTGATGCATTTTGATTTTAGTTTAGTACATGGTGAGAGATATGGGTTCAGCTTCTATCAATTTTCTGTATAGGGATAGCTAGTCTTCCCAGCACCATTTTGTGGTGTTTGGTTTGGTTTGGTTTGGTTTGGTTTGGTTTTTCATCACAGGATCTTCCTATGCAGTGTAGTCCGGGCTTGAACTTGCCAAAATTCTCCTGCCTCAGCCTCTCGAGTGCTGGGATTACAGGTGTGTGTACCACCATACACAACAGTCCCAGCACCATTTTTTAAAGAGGCTATCATCCCACTAGTGTAAGTTTTTGGCCTCTTTGTCAAAGACTAAATACCTGAATGGTTTTGGAATTGTTTCTGCACCCTCTAGTCTCTTGCCTTGATCTGTATGTCTGTTTTTGTGCTATTGCCATACTGTTTTTATCTTTAGCTTCCAAAGCATTTATTTTATACCAGATATAGATGAATGCACAAGGAGAGTCATAGATTTGGGTAAAGACATTAGACCTGAGCTTTGTTGACTCCTACTACACTCTTTAATTTTAGTAAAAATTTTAGATTAAAAACTTATAATTTGAGTAAAATTTCAGTAACTTTTCTAAGTTAGTTGGAGGAACCCACCATACTATTTTGTAGAACCTGCAGCATGTATGAGAATCACACCTCTGAGGGATAATGATACATTAGAACAGAATTCAGCTACCACTAGTCAGTGGAATTAGTGTTAGATCTGCTGAGGAAATACGGTTTGTCATACTATTTTGGGGACATGGCTGGAACATGGCTTATTAATTTGTAGGTTTACTTTAATAATTACATTTAGTTTGCAACTACTGAACAAGTAACATTGAGAGCTGAAAAAATAATGTTGAGGCATTTCCAATGACAGAATTGTTCAACTTCAGGGAAAATACAATGTTAAGTGGTAGAAAAAAGCAACAAGTAGCTTACAAAGGCAGACCTATCAGAATTACATCAGATTTCTCAACACAAACCTTAAAGGCCAAGAGAACATGGAGTAGTTTTAGAATCCCTAAAAGAAAACAGTTTTCAACCCACATTCATTTATCCTACAAAGCTATCTTTCAAAATTGATGGAGAAATAAGGACATTTCACCTGACTGAATGAGCACCTGAAGAAATGATCATCAAACGAGCAGTACAAAAAAAATCATAGGTAGAGACAATGAGGTCAAAAACACAAAAGAACCTAAAGGAAGGAATACATCAAGAAGAGTGAGTATTTAAAGCAAAAGGGAAAAATAAAGGAATTAACAATAGAAAAATGATGCAATGATAGGAATCAGTCAGTAGTTTCCACAGTAACCCTCAATGTAAATGATCATAATTCCCCAATCAAAAGCTACAGATTAATATGATAAAAAAATGAAACCCAATTATATGTTACATACAGTTATAATCCATAAAGAGACATAAAGACTGAAAATTAAAGAATGGAAAGCAGTACTCTGAGCAACAGAAGCCTAAAATCCAACAGCAATAGCTATGTTCAGACAAAGTAGATTTCAAGACAAAAATTACCACACGAAACAAAGATGGTCATGGTATACTTGGAACAGTTCAACAGGAAAAGATAACAATTATAGATGGGTATGAACTGAATGTTGTTGTACCCAATTTTAGAAAACAATACTGGACATAAAAAGTCATCAGTTTGTTAATAAACATTAATACAAATCAGAGTTGGGAATTGAATACTCCATTATCATGAATAGGCAGGTCACCTAGACATAAAAATCAACAAGAAAGTATCAGAATCGAACCATATTTTGAACAAATGGGTTCTACAGTGTTTTGCCCAACAATCACACATTTGTTTCAGCAGCACATTGAACTTACTCCAAAATAGATCACACTAGCCCATAAAGTATGTTTCAGTAAATACAAAAGATTCAAAATAATCTTATGCGTATTATCAGATTATAGTGCTCTGCAACCAAGAATCAATAGGAAAGAAATCACAGAAGTTAGGCAAACATGTGGAGATGAACACATTCATGACAGTGTTGTAATTTGTATGTCTTACTTCTGGGTGGATCTGAACCACTGGTGGTATGTGCATGACTGCCCCATCAGGTAGCATGGGACAGTCCCATTGGGAAGAACAAGCCGCCCAGTGGGACAGTTTTACATATACTGCTGGTAGTTCAAACTGATGGTAATGTGTTAAATAATACACTCTTGAATAATCAGTGGGTCACAGAAGACATTAGACACTTTCTAGACTCAAAGAGAAATGCCAAGACACCATACTGGAACCTAGGGGAGACAATGAAAGCATTTCTAAGAGGGAGGTTTATAGTGAATGCCTACATAAGGAAAACAAAATGAACTCAAATAAATAATGATGTATTTCAGGATCATAGAAAAACAAGAGCGTTCGAATTTAAAACTGGTACAGGAACAAAATTTAAAAGAACAAAGTGGAAAGTAATAACTGATACTTTAAAGAAATCAAAATATCAAAGAGTTGTATCATTGACATGTGGCCCCATGGTACACAAGGATCCATGTGCTGATCCCCAAGCACTTCTGCACCCATTGCTTTCACAGCCCTGGCCACAGCCACTGCCAACTTTGAGCTGCTTGTGCATTTTATTTCCCCTCTGCGTGGGGCCACAAAAGTACCAACCAACTGATGGACTTGATGGGTAAGGCCGAAGTTGAGAGAACAGAAAATCTTGATTGGATTCCATTTAATTTCCCTGGGGCCTTGAAAATACTTCATTTTTACAAGTAGTTTGAAAAAACAAGAGCCCACAGGTGACTAGCAAATAATCAAAAGCCAGTGACCCAGAAAAGAGGTAAGTCTAGAAGAGTCAGTGGCTTCAGGGAGAAATAACAGATGGGCTAGTAGTGCTAGCCCCAAGGAAAGCACATGTTGGTGAAAACTGAAAAAAGAAGCAGGTTTTACTGCAAGAGTGACTTGACAGTGGGATGGAGTTGGAGAAAAACAAATGGCACTTTAAACAGGTGCCATTTCGGGAGCAGGTTGAATGTGTGAGACTAAGCCACTGAACATCTATATTCTACAGCTTCGCTCCAGGACTGAAGTGTTGCCCTGTGTGGTAGGGTAACTGAGTGGGAGATAGCAACAGGAGACAGACTGGTGAGAGGGTAACGCTAGAGAGATGCCCTAAGATCCCCTGAGAAGTTCAAACATAGAAACTGCATTCTGTGCTTTGAAGGAGTCTTACTTTTGAAAGTGGTTAGATCTGAAGGTGATAGCACCAAGTTCAGTGGTTTGATTATTTCCCTGTGTGCCAGTGCAGGTAACAGGATGGGTAAAAGTTAATTAAAAAGATTAGTAAATTTCCACACCCACTGATTCCATACCCTGGCCACAGCTATTGCCAACTCTGAAGGGAACCTCTATTTTGAATAGAGGATCACCACAGAAACCCACAGGCTATAAAGAAGGGCATAGGAGGAATGCAACTTGCTGGATCCCAAAGACTGAAGTTCAAACCCAACCTAGGTGACTTGGCTTAGCAAGATTCTGTCTCAAAAATTTAAAAAAGGACTAGGTCTGTAGCTCAATACTAAGGTCCTAATTAGATCTTCAGTACTGCACAGACAGAGCAAACCAAACAAATATTTATGTGGCTGTTAGTTTTACATTTGAGTTAAACCTTATTTACAGTCAACAACATCTGCAGCCTTATTTAACCTACACTGTAGTGCAGCTAAGTATTGGTAGGCTATGGCATGGGTGAACTCGACATCATAGTCCCGTGCTGGTTGTTTTGTATCTTAAGCAGACTAATCATGTGGAGGGTTGTGTTGCATTTTATTAGATAACTTTATTACCAGGTCATATGAATGCTAAATATGACAAGTCCAAGTGTGCCTACATACTGTTTTTGAGTATTGTCTCCTATGCTGCTGTTGCCAAATATAGCACTGGATTAAGGATGGATGAAAGTGCTGCAGTTGTTCCGAAATCAGAATCTACAGGTAGCTAACATTTTTTGTGTTTTCTGAAAGTAGATAACATTCCCTCCCCCTTCTATTTATTTCTCTCTGTCTTTTTCCTATCAAATCTCTCTGAAAAGTTTTGTTTTGTCCAACTTTTAAATTGAGCAGTGTCCCAGGTGTGGTGACTCACACCTGTAATTCCAGCACTCAGGAGGCTGAGGTAGGAGGATTGCTGTGCGTTTGAGGCTAGTTTGGGTTATAAAGTGAGTTCAAGGTCAGTCCAAACACGACCCTGTTTTAAAAAGACCCACCCCCAAATTAAGAATATAAATTGAGCAGCTTTCTTCAGTAGAATTGAGAATATATTGATGGAAAGAAAGTGACCCTATTATCCTTTGTAAGCATTCTATATTGTCTTGTAATTTTTTATTCCAAATATAATGCCAGCAGAGCACTTAATGGTAGTGGTTTGTAGGGGAGTATGAATTGTACCCATATGATTTTTTTTTTTTGCTTGCTCCTATTTGTTTCTAGTAGAAAGTCGAATTGTATTGGTGTTAATAAGGTACCATGCTAATTTTATTAAATATCAATTTTAAAATCCATGTATAGAATATATTTTATTTTGCAAATAATGAGATTATCATCTTACTGGTGTTTCTAAACTACCCTTTTAAGAATCATTGATTTATAACATTGAGGAGTCAACGAAAACTATAGTATTGTTGAAAACACTCCTTAGTGTTCAGCATAAATGCAGTGTCACTCTGATTATGAATTTGAAGGGCTTTCCTTTTGTTCTTCTCAACTTGCCCCATTGTATGACTTTATTGCCTCCGTTCTTGTGCCACATCTTGCCCTCTGACTAAAACCCTGAACTCAAGTATTCCTCTGTTGTTATGACAATTTCATCTTGCTTACCATTTTATTCCCCTGGGAAATGGATATATTTTAATCTCAAGCCCATGTTGTTTCCTTATTTTCAAAGTCACTTTTACATCCACTGCCCAGATTCTCTTACTCTTCTACTTTATGTAACTTGAATAGACCAGTCTTCACCTAACTTCTGATCTTTCAGACTTCTGAACATGGAAGTCAGGCATAGGTATTTTCTAAAAATACCACATGTTCTTTCAGTGGATAGCCAGGGTTGAAAACTAGTAGAAAAAGAATTAATCTCCTTATCCCTCCTCTAAAGACCTCTACAGTCTGACTCCAACCAACCTTTTGAACTTTGTCTTCCTCTTTACCCATTCCATCTCCTATACTCTGGCTAAACCAAATGACATGTCTACCCATGTGATACTTTCCACCTCTATTACATAGTTGTTACTACTAGAGCTTTCATCTGGAACAGCTCTTTCATTCTTTCTCTCCACTCAGCCTTCTCATTTGCCATTTTTGTTCTTAATAAATCTTGCTTCCAAACACATCCAACCTCCTCAACTATCAACTTTCTGCCCCACAGTGGCAGTTCTTGATGAAAAGCACTGTGTTCTCTTGGAACACACCCATCATCAGCGTTGAGACTTGGAGGTGAGGAGAAGCTGAAGTTTCTGTAGGATTCACTTATCCTTGCAGTTTCACTGGGCCTTGCAAATTGAGCCCTGTCACTTCTGACTATAGTAGTAGCACAAAAACAAACAACCTTCTATAGATGGTTCTGTTGGCTCCCATAACCATGGAAAAACAAATCCCTTACTTTATATGTAGTTATCTTTTACTATTTCTGCTGCTCTGATCAAATTATTGATACAGCAGGCTCCCTAAGTGCCTAGAGCATGCGTGGCATTAGAGCAGGTGCTCAGCAAAGTTGAATGGATGAGTGATTGAATGAACAAATAAATGAGAGACTTCCTGACCTCAATCTCATAGACCATGGAGACAAAAAGGACTTAGATGTTATGTAGATAGTAAAGCGATTGTGGCATTTTGACTTCTCTAGTTGCGCAGTCTAGACAAGTGCTGGGCACACCTTTTGGTCTTCTTCACCTGGGCTTATGCTGGGTGAGAGGGTACTTTACTAGATGGTGTGTTAGTGTGTATCCTCAAGGGGCTGTGGGTAGGTAACTCAATGCCCTGATGCCTAGCAGGGTGATAGCGTCTTCCTGCATGGCTTGCTAAGGGTCTTGCAAGGAAAACTAGGACAAAGTGGCCCCTTCTCAGCTGCCTTTCCGATGGCTGCCAAAGTCAGATTCCAGTTATGTGTGGGTCCAGATGCTGCTGCAGACAAGTGGCTAAACTGTAGTCACACTTGCAGACCTGTTTCTGGCACTTGGCACTGGGACCGTCTCAGATGTTCCTGTTGGTGACATAGTTGTAGCAGTCCCTTTTCCCTTTTGGGACATCACTGTTAAACTCTCATGCGTGAGGCAGCACCAGTTGTTAGCATTTATGTCCTGCCCCTCATCTGCCAAGCCACAATGGCAGCCATCGGAAAGGCAGCTGAGAAGGGGCCACTTTGTCCTAGCTTTCCTTGCAAGACCCTTAAAACCAGTGTTAAACTTACCGCAAATCTTAAGAAAACTTTTTTGTGATGGGCAATTCAGCTCTTTAAAACTGCAGAGTTGCAAGTGACTTTAAAACAGACCAAGAAATAGGAAATAATGAACTGACATAATCCAACTGAGATGCAGTAAAGACACAAATTGATAATGAGGCATCCTCCTGAGACAACAATTCTTGTGATAGAGCAAAAATGTTAATAAAAAAATGGTTTTGAGATCATGGAGGTTAACATCCTTCATGGTAAGCTACATGATAGTAATCAAAAGATACTGAAAAAGAATGTTCTATTGAAAATGCCTTTTTAGCTAAATAAAGTAATGATTTCTGAATTTTTTTTTTAAGTTGAGTCTTCAAATTAATTGCCTGCTGACTTCAGTTTTGCAAAGCAGGCAACTGCACTATTTCTCTTTACTTAGTTGAATTGTTATTGAAGACCTTAATCACAAAGAGTTCAGTAACACTGCTGCTGTTCACTTGGAAACTTTGGCAGTATGGTATTTGCTGAATATAAATACAATCCTCAGGTGTATAATAAAGAATCTGGGCCCATTTGGGAAAATTTACTTTTAGTAACTTAGATAACATGGCTGTGAACGTTAGACTACCTTTATGGTAGTTCTTCTCATTTTCATTTTTACTTGCTCCTGTCTCTTTTTCCTAAATTATCAGTAATGCTAACTGTGTTTTTATAAGGGACCTATCTTTCAGTAAAGGAAGAAGATTCCTTTTTAAAGAATTGTTGTACATAGGGAAGTTGGCATTTCGAGAAATTTTTAAAATGATGTAAATTACTTTTACTAATTTAAAAACCACAAATAAATGGTTATATGAAACAAAATATCCTTTCCTTAAGGAAACCTTTACTAATATTATGGTATATATCTTTCCCAATATTTTATTTTCATGTATAAATATATGATCTGTATGTATTTCTTAAACTGTAAATATTCTGCTTTCTGTTATACTTGATTTTTCTTAACGTACCACATACTGTAGCACATTTCCATGAACATCTAAAATTCATCTTTTTTTCATTTCAATATGAATTTTTCCTTGAACAAAAATCAACCTCAATTCTCAGACCTTGGTGCAAACTCATTTGTAATGTTGAAATCCAAGAGTACTGTAAGTATTGACCGTGGCTACTCCATTTTTATGTGAACCAAATTTCAGTAAGTTGAGTTCTCTGAGACTTAAGTAAACTGCAGTGATGAAAAGTAAATTGTGTGGCACATATTTTGAAGTGCTTAGTATTTTCTAAGTAATTGTGATAGCTTACCTTTTTGTTAATCACAGTACCCTCCTTTCCCAGTCTTTCATTTGTCTAGATTGCTCAGTAATGGAGGCACACTTTGTTCTTTTTTTTTTTTTTTTTTAATTTAAGAGAAAATAGATACAGAAGATAGAAACAAAAATCAAAAAAGGCAGACAAACAACAACAACAGATCTGATACGGTAACATTGTAGGTTTACACACTGAAGTGGTTGAAGTTTGACAGTAGTTACAATATTGCATATCCTTACCTTCATAGGGGTTGATCAGATTGACAGATATAGACATATAAGATTTATCAATTCAGGTATATTAACTTTTCTTTTTCAATAGATATTGTATTTAGCAATACGGTTTTCTTTAAACTGTCTTCTTTATGCATATTTATAAATTTGTGTCTTTTTCTTTTTCTCTTCCTTCCTTCCTTTCCCCTTAGAATATCTCTTGTTATCATTGAAATAACTACCCATAACATCAGGTCTAATATGATCAAGTGAAATAATTCAGAGTGAAACCAATAATGCATATAAGAATGGTCATGCATAAGAGAAACAAAAAACTAAAGAGATCAGCAAACAACAACAACATATCCGATACTGTAAAATTATAGGTTTAGAAATTTAGATGGTTGGAATTTTACAGTGGTTGCAGCATTGTATATTGTTACACTTAAGGGGACTGTTCAGATTGACAGGTAAAGACATGTAGGATTTATCTGGTCTTATGGATATCAACTGTTCTCTCTCACCAGTTAATGCATTTAGTAGTATAGACTTTTAAACTATCTTATGAATACCCTTATATAAAACTATGTCTTTTTTCCATACCTTCCTTCCTCGGTTCCCCTTGTAATACCTCTTACTGTCTTGAAACTAAATGCCCTTACCAATTGGCCAAATATAGTCGAACGAAATAGTACTGAATAAAACCAATAGCAAATAAGATAATGGAGGCAATACATAGTAAGGCAATGTTGATTTCTATAATACCTCATGTTAGCTTCAAGGCAGTTGCCTATATCATCTGTTGTAACACAATCATACTAAGATAGGTTAAAATCCCTCAGAA